>CAJNIZ010003604.1:0-22570 GCA_905231905.1 Symbiodinium pilosum | reverse complement strand
CCATTTTCTTTTCCATTATCCCTATATAACCCCAATATAACCCCCTAAATCCCCCTAACCCCACAACCCTAAACCCTAAACCCTAAACCCCTAAACCCTAAACCCTGAACCCTTAAACCCTGAACCCTGAACCCTAAACCCTAAACCCTAAACCCTGAACCCTAGACCCTGAACCCTTAAACCCTGAACCCTAAACCCTAAACCCTGAACCCTAAACCCTGAACCCTGAACCCTTAAACCCTGAACCCTATACGCTGAACCCTAAACCCTGAACCCTTAAACCCTGAACCCTAAACCCTGAACCCTAAACCCTAAACCCTGAACCCTAAACCCTGAACCCTTAAACCCTGAACCCTAAACCCTAAACCCTTTCAATATTTCAGCTCTGCCTTGGCGGAATGCCCAAAAACAGTAGTCTTGGGCTTGGGGTTTAAGAGTTTTAGGGTTTAGGGTTTAGGCGTTTAGGGAATGGTTTAGGGTTTAGGCGTTTAGGGTTTAGGGAGAGTCTTTCTGAGGCTTTAGTTGGCTTCCATGCGGCTTTTGGCAGTGTATCTCGCTATGATCGACCTGATGGACATCAAACATACTGTCAGGGCTTAGGTCACGAATTTCCGAACAGAACCTGCGAACCTGGACCCCGAGACTATGCAGAGCCATTTCAATCTTACCTGAGGCAGCATACCAAAGGGTTTAAGTTCTGTCTGTTGCTGTCCCTCGAAGAGAGGCCTTCATGACGGTCCATTTGAGTAGTGCTTTGTCAGGAAAAAACTGACGACAAGTAGAACATGGTGTTGTTCATATGACTCATGGACATGCTTTCCTCCGTCGGAACATATGAGGGGCTATACTAAACTACCAAGGGGACCCCTATAACCACCCTGAAGGGCAACTTGGTAAGCCTTTTATTCACAATAGCTTACGTAATTGCCCCCCTTAGACCCCTACGTAACCGCAGTCTCCAGCTCATTTTTCAATTTCCATTCCCCATCCCTGAACCCTAAACCCCAAACCCTGGAACTTATCCCGTAAACCCTCAACCCTGAAGCCTAAACCCTAAACCTTAGGTGGCAATGTCGTGAAGCCCTGTGAGATAAAATGTAAAATGAAACACTCTGCGCGATCGCGTTCACTTCCCATCGCGGTTTAGGGTTTAGGGTTTAATGGTCCACGCCTGCAGGAAGCCAGTCATTACCAAGTCGGCATAGTTGGCCTGGCATGCTGACATAAAACCCATGGGGCCATAGACAAGGGTGCGCGTTACGGAAGACCTGGCAACAAAAAAAAACGTTCAGAGGAACTGTAGCTATAGGAATAATGGCAGGAGCTGTACTGATAGCAATCAGCATCGTTATGGTGAGATTACTTCCTCATCACAGCCCAGCCTCATTAGGCAACAGCTCTTGCGAGCTGACTGTCATCCATGCAGTGGTCTACGTGGATGTTCAACGGGATTTCCAAGTAGGGGTCACGAGTGCCCCAAAGATGGCTAGAACTAACCGTAGCTATCATGTAAAATGAAGGCGTTACCGCTGCCCCTCAAACTCCAAATGAGGTTACGGCTTAAGGAACACAACAATAAATCCTCAGGACTCTCGTTGAGGACTGTCACATGTCATATGGGCTTAGGGGTTGAGGAGTTGGTTCAAGAAAGCCATTTCCCCCTTCCCCTCATACTAAAGGCTCTGGAAATCATGCTACCTAAACTCCCTAAACCCTAAATCAAGCAAACCAAGCCATAGTGCCATCAAGAAGGTGTATTGTTAGAGTATGCGGAAGGAGTAATTGCTGGGGAAGGAGTCAACTACCTGGCTGCAATTTCAACTCTGAGCCCAAGATCCAAACCCTAATGTAGACCCATGATTAATAAACCCCAGGGTTTAGGGTTTAGGGTTTAGGGTGTAGGGTTTAGGGTTTTAAGGGACTTAATATTAGGATCCCTAATATAATCCCTATTAAGGGTTTAGGGGGTTTATTAATCATGGGTCTGGGTTAACCTTCAACCTCAAGCCATTTAGGGTTTAGGGTTTACGCCTTTGGGCAAATCCCAAGCCCTATAAACACAACCCCTGGTCATGAACCCCAACATGTAAGCCACCGCAAATCCCACAAAGCCAACGGAGCCAACCCCAAACCCTACAATCCCAAACTAGGAACAAGCAAGCCCCACACACCACAAACCCAATCAACTGCAGTCTGTACACCGCACACCCCGGTAAATCCACTTGTAAACACATGAGTAGTGTTTTTTTGGTGGTTGAACCCAGTAAGAAAATATTCCTTATATAAAATACTTTACTCCAAAAGGAGGATAGAATCTTACTCCATATTGGGTACCATAGTAGCCCCAAATGAAATACTGCTCACATGGGGCTGCAAGTCCTCTACTTGGGGCTGGCCTGCTCACAAGCCCCCGTATAACCTACTTACCTAAGGTTAAAACCATGGGCCCCTAGTATGGGCCCTTAACCCTGGGATCCTTACATGCCTACTATATACCCTATATGTAGAATCCCCCTAAAAAGGCCTGAGTACCCCTGTTAGGGGCCCATACTTCTACCCTTAGAACCTACTAAGTCCCCTGAACTGCTAAGCAAACTGGTTAACTCACAAAAGGATACATCCCCAAATACCCCTCTCCATATACAACCCCTTAGAGGCTTGCATGTTTCCCCCTAAACCCTAAACCCTAAACCCTAAATCCTAAACCCTAGACCCTAAACCAAAAATCCTAAACCCTAAACCCAACGCCTTGTAGCTTTTTTGAGGAACACCCCGACATCCCCCAGCCTGCGACGTACGCCAAGGCCAGCTGCGCACCTGCAAAGCTCCGCCGAAGACGAAGAGCGTACCCATGAGTACCACCTGAGGTGTAGGTTTAGGGCTTTAGGGGAGTTTAGGGGGGTTAGGGCTTCAGAGGGGTTAAGAGTTTAGGAGTTTAGGGGGGTTAAGAGTTTAGGAGTTTAGGGGGGTTCAGGGGTTTAGGGTTTAGGATTGAGGGTTCAGGGGTTTAGGGATTAGGGTGTAGGATCTACTGTGCTGAAGGGCGAGTGGAAAAAACATGGACACTAGTGCAGGCTTTACAGCTTGGGGTTTAGGCTAGGGTTTAGCTTTGGTTTGGGGAGTGGAGATGTGAATGCAGGGACGAACGTAGGGGAATACATATGGTGACTATGACTTGGATCCTGTTCCCACTCGCCCTTGAGCACTCCAGGCAGGTGGATTGGGGTTCAGAGTTAGGCCAAGGGGCGCTTTGAGGGGCAGGCAGACCCAATAGTGAAGGTTTAGGGTTTAGGGAAAGTTTAGTGTTTAGGGTATACAAACAACCCCGTGTAAGACACCAGAGTTCTCCGAACGATTGCATTATTGAGCTGCTTCGTGGGCCCCACTAACCCTTTAAGGGGCTGCTGAGGCCCCGAAATCTCAATATCCGTGCGACCCTAAACCCATGACCCAAAAAGCAGAAGAAGCACGGGCCATGGGCCCTTAGCGGGGATTGCATATAAACCTTGGGTTTAGGGTTCAGGGTTTGTTACCTGAAGATATCCCTAAACCCTAAACCGCCTGAACCATCAACATGTGGCTTTGGCACCTGGATCGCTGGCAAGGACACAAACGCCACGGGAAACAAAGCCACGAAGGCCTGACGCAGAGCCAGGGCTTAGGGTTTAGGATTTAGGCGGATTTAGGGTTTAGGGTTTAGATTTAAGGTTTAGGAGTTAGGGTCTAGGGCTTGGGGCTGAGGGTTGGGGGGGTAGGGTTTAGGAATCCACCCTCTCCGAAAATTGACTAGGAACCCCTAAAAGCACACGTCTACATGAGCTATAGTCTAAACTCCTAGCATCCCCCCTAATAAGCCCTGCAATCCCTATATCATGAGCTATAGTCTAAAAACTCCTAGCATCCCCCCTAATAAGCCCTGCAATCCCTATATCATGCCCTTTAGAACCGCCTTTCAGAGTTTAGACTATAGCTCACATGGGTTTGCGTGTTGGAGGAGGGTCGGGTTTATGGCTGCAAGGGCTCAGGGCCTAAAGTATAAGAGGAAGCGGGATGCAGTTTAGGGGTCTAGAGTTGGGGCTTAGGGTTTAGGGTGTAGGGCCACAAAGTATACCAGCCAAAGCAGTAAGAAGTTTAGGGTTTCGGATCTAGGGACAAATGTGCGGGCAAGTATCCAAGGCCCCCCGCAGCACCTGTCGCCTCTAGATTTCCGTAGTTGGGTGTCTTCATGACACCCCAAACCCCAAACCCTGACAGGGCCAAGTTGGCCTACACCCTGAACCCGAATGTAAATCCCTAATTAATAAACCCCCTCCCCTTAATGAGATGATAATAGGGATCCGAATATTAAGGCCCATAAACGGAAGGGATTCATTAATCACGGGTCTACATTAAACCTTATTAAGTGGGGACCCTCCGCACCCCAGGCTTCGCAGCTGAGCAGCTTCCTCTCCCTGAAGCCTGCTCGTGCCATAAACCCTAAACCCTAAACCCTAAATCCTAAACCGCCCTAAATCTTTCAGCTTCGGGATCCTGAAGTTGACATCAGGCCCCAAAGACCTTCACGCTAAACTGTTTAGCACCCTAGCATAAATCCCTAGACGAAACCCTACAACTGAAGGTCTTTGGATTAAAAGTAGGCTCTGAATCCTAATCTATGTTCTATAGTAGTAGCGCCAATCCTACCACGGCCCACAGCGGGCTGCAGACCTTGTAGTAATTGATGCAGGGGCCCCTTATCCTACATAGGTCGTACCACAGAAATGACTATTTTGGGGCTTAGGAGTCTGACGACGCGCCTCAGTACTATTTACTGTAGGGTACTAAGACTAGCATGGTAAATCAACACCATGGTTCTTGTTCATCCCCCCATCCAATAAGGTTTAGGGTTCAGGGTTTAGAGTAACCCAGGTGAGGAATCTACACCTGAAACTCCAAACACCTTCTTTGACGTAAAGCATCCTTTCAATCCGTTCTACCCCTGCCCCAGCAAGTACAATTCCCCTCAAAGGTTCGAAAGCCATGAAAATTCCTGGCCCACAGCCACATGAAGTCCACAATATGCACATAATGCAGAATCCAAAATATAATCACCAATATCATCGTCCTAGATTCCTTGTACAAGCATGTTATACGGAACCTCAATTAGACCTCAAGAGGATAGTGGTATTAACCTAGCTTCTGCAGCGAGTATAATATGTGAAGAATGCGTAGGAAAGAACCTGCCAAACTAAGCCCGGAATCCGGCTCCCCCATCTCCCTAGACTCTAAACCCCATGCCCCTACATCTTAAATGCTAAACCCTAAGCCCCTAAACCCTAAATCCTACACCCCAAAATCCCAAACCCTCAGTCCGAAATCCTAAGCACTAAATCCCAAACTCTAGGTGCGAAATCCTTAACCCTAAATCCAAAAAATTGCAATCCTAGAGGCGTTGCGGACAAGTAGTACCAAGCCATAGTAGTAGCACTCAGGCCTCGCAAGTTGGTCTCAAAAAGAGGGCACCCTTAACCCTAAACCCTAAATAGTAGTTTCCATTTTCTTTTCCATTATCCCTATATAACCCTTATAATATATTAGTTTCCATTTTCTTGTCCATTATCCTTACCCTTACCTGGGAATGTTTAGGATCTCGGGTCCAGGTTTTAAGAAGGGGTACTTGGAGGGCTAAGGGGTTTAGGGTTCAGGGTTTAGGGTTAAAGCCCTTATTAAACCCTAAACCCCAAACTTCGAGGTTGTAGCAATCGGTAGCATTCTTCAGGGAAGGAAGGCCTTGCAGGCTTTTTCTCGAAACTCGTGTCCCCATGGATACATCTACATATATTATAAGCTATAGAGGGATATGTATATGTATTCGTGTATGTACATGTATGCATATCTGTACCTGCATATGTATATGAGAGAGACTTAGGAAGATCATTCCTAGATGTTTTCTTTGGTTCTGGCTTTTGTGAACGACTGCAAACCATATGGTCCCTCGCAAGAACGGCAGGCAAGTTTGTGTATATGAGCTATAGTCTAAACTCCTAGTTTCCCCCTGCAGTAAACCCTATAACACTCCCCTATATACCCATTTTCAGGACTATAACTCACATGCATATGTACATATACATACACTGCATTTATACGTGTATATGAGAAACTCCGAACCCCCCCCCAATCCCAAACCCTTGTAACTGTTCCTTACATTGCCACCGGCTAGTGGCAGATGAAGCTATGGAGTCCAGGGATTGGGCTTTAGGATTTAGGGTCAATCCTCCTCTGACCCCTATCTTACCTCCCAAACTCATTTCTTCATGCCCTTCCCCCTCAAGCTTCTTATACCCCACCCCTGAGATTGAATCCCGGGTAATCCCTAACCCTGACCTCGTCACAACATACATGTATCTAACTATTGTGTCTGGTTAATGTCAAAGGCAAGGGATGAGCCAGTCCCCGCTGGAGGGCTTAAGTGGAGGGTGAAAGGGACTTTCCAAGTATACCTATAAGCTTTAGAAGCCATATAATGACCCAGCTGTCCCCCTTACTACCCTACTTACAGAGTCCGCCCGCCTGACCCCCCCGCCCCCGCCACGTAGAGAGAGTTTAGGTCTGAACAGCTGGCGCCTGAATCGCTGGAAGAGGAAGCGGTAGCGATTCCTTGGCGAAGAGGCTAAACCCTAAACCCCTGAACCCTTAAACCCTGAACCCGAAACTCTAAACCCTTGTCAAAAGCTTGCGGTCTAGACCTTGCCCTAAAACCTTGGTGGGTGGGCAAAATCCTGTATAACTCTATAGCCCCCCTTAAGTGGATAGAATGTGGCTTTGGGTATATTATAATAAGATCCCCATATACCCCATATTCTATCTACTTAAGGGGGACTATATGTCTACGTACTTATAAGCCCAGGAGCTGTGATAGTGTAGCAACCTTTGTGTTATGAAGACTTCTCCATCCACAGTATAGCCCTCACTTCAAAACCAGCTCCAATACTTCTACTATTAGGCTACTATTACTATTAGCACCGGTTTAGGGTTTAAGTTAAGGGCGCTAGTACTACCAGTGCGACTATTGCGCCAAGCCCTGCATCCTTGATCCTGCACCCTGCACGCTAAAACCTACTCTGTCCTGGAACCCCTATACCCTACACCCTAAATCCTATACTAGTAGTGCTGATACTGTGGGTTAAAGATATAGGGGTAATATTAAGGGTTCTACATTTATATGTATATTATACATATCATCCAACTGTCAGTGAGTGGTGGCAGAACCCAACTAAGAGTAATTGTCAATCCCTGAACCCCAAACCCTCAGACCCTAAATCCCATAATAGTAGTACTAGTAGTTATCTATCCCTATTACTGCAACAATTGTACGCAATCATCTAAAGATTGAGCTCTACCTACTTCACGACGCGTTTTGTTGGGCTTAGGGTTTAGGAGTTTTTTTGCATACCTCAGCGTTTACCCTCGAAAGGATTAGGTGACGAAAGACTTCTTCAGGGCAATACCATCAAGGCCTCTTCTCTTCTGCTTGTGCTTCTTAGGCCATGGAGCCATGTTTAAACCAAAGACCCCAAACCCTAAATTATGGGCTTAGATTCACAAAAAGGGCCCAACACACAGACCTCCATGCTGGATTAACTTGTCCACTGGTACAGCGTGGATGGAGGACATCCTGCACCAACTCATAAGCTCTATAACTTACCTATAAATATACTAAGGGTCTATGTAGGTATATGGGATATACTTGGGCCTTAAAGTAGGTATATGGGAACCCCTTTGGGCCCTAAGTATATACCATATACCTACATGGACCCTTTGGGATAGGCCCCTTTCGTCAGAATTTGTGGATAAAGCAACTTGTGCACCACCAAATAGACCTTATACTGCGGGAGTCACCGGTTACCACGTGGTGCAAGATTCCCTCCATGCACTGTAGGCCCACTACAAGAAGCTACACCTCATAGAACCCTAAACCCTAAGCCCTAAACCCTGAATCCTAGATCCTCAACCCTAAATCCTGAAGCCTAAACCCTGCATCCTAAACCTTAAGCCCTAAACCCTATTATAGCCCTAGATGACAGCTGCTGAGGGCAAGCTTCACAAGCTGTAGGCCAGCTCCCGAAGTGATGCGGGAGGGATACATGACCTTTAGGGTTTAGGGGTTTAGGGTTTAGGGGTTTAAGGTTTTAGGGTTTAGGGGATTCTGATTTAGGAGTTTAGGTTTTACCAAAATTAGGGGTACCCCTTTTTAGGGGCCCCCATAATGAGGATTGTAGTATGTTGGGGTCTATATTGGGGTCCTCCCTGTTTACGGAACCTACCATTAGGATTTAGCGTTGAGGGTTTGGAGATGTTTGGAGCTTAGGTTTGTTGATGCCAAAAACCCCTGCATGACCTTGGTATGCTAGAATACTTTGGTAGACCCCTGATTAATGAACCCCCTCCCCTCAGTAGGGAATATAACAGGGCTCCTAATTTTCAGGCCTTACAAGGAGGGGGTTATTCATCATGGATCTACAATAGCTTTCAAGGCGTAAGGTCGTGAGAGTCATGCCGGCTTCTTTAGTATCAGCCGCTATGGTTCAGGGCAGTGGGTCTTGGCGCTGGGGATCTTGGCTTCAGGTTTAGGGTTTCGTGATCTGGCATTTCAGACTCAGGGTTCGGGGTTTGGGTTTCTGAGTTTGTTTCGAGCCTTGGCACTTAGGATTTGGCATTCAGGTTCGCGGAAACCTGCTTAAGGCGACTACTCAAATTGCATTTGTTTGGCTCTACAGTTCTTCCCTATACTGTTCTACACCAGAACCTAGTTCTGCCAAACAGGAACCGCAGCAAAGCCAAAATACCTTCAGACTGAGCCTAGAAACTCTCCCAAAGGGTCCATGTACCCAATAGTTAGGTACTTGGGCTTTGGGTAATAGTAATTATAGTACAGGCTTTGGGTAAGTATATGATTATTAGGTACTTGGACCCGCAGGGTCAAATGAAGGTGGAAAGTCGAAACAGCAAGTGAGCTCGCGACTAGCGCTGCTTGCAGTGTCTTGAAAAAAGAGGTAATACAGGGAGTAAATATGATCAATATCATGTTTAGGTCTTTTTGAGGCATCTTCTGCTATGGCCCTCAAGAATCATCATATTGGAAGAATGGGCCCTGCAAAAAAGGATGGCGGAGAGAAAACTCTGGCCTTTTTGTCGCAACAGCCTACAAGATGCGGCTCTCATCATGATCTACGAGGGTCGGAGGTCATTAGCGCATAGTCATTAGCACTTGGAATGTCATTGGGACGTAGCGAGTGCGTTTATTATGGGGATACCTCGGCTTGTCCTGTGGCTTAGATACGCACGTGATTAATCTACTTACTGAGTCTCCCTGACCCTCAAAACATGCCCATAACCCCTGGAATAGTTGTTGCAATGGCGCAGCCATCCATACGTTACTTACTGCTGTTGATGCAGGAACTCCTGCACCACCTAGGTCCGCTAATGTACTGTGATTACAGCCACGTAGTTTAGGGTTTGGGGTTCCAGGGTTTAAGGGACTGAAGCTACCCTAAACCTGAACCCCAGATTCCCTCCATGAACCCCAGTTGTCCTAATAGAGCTCAGGCCCTTCTGCGCTTATTTGCACTTACCACGAAAGATCAATCCGCCAGAATCCGCAGGAATGCTGACAGATTGTTAGTGTAGTGTTTAGGATGTGGGATTAAGATAACAAAGAGGCTGATGGAACAAAAGATGGAAAAGGAAATGGATACTGGTTTATATTGTTTATAGGGGTTGTGCATTGTAGAAGCCTAAAATTTCAGTATCAAGTTGAGGCAATTAGTTTATATCGGGATTATACAGTGAGTCTGGGACTACAACATCAGAAACAGCTTACGCTTTTACAGCACGCGTTTCTGAGGTCCCGCATCCTAAGCGCGGACCCCCTTGAGCCGGTGCTCAACTAGATACTGTGAAGGTTTATAGCATTTAGGAGCCGCAGAATCCTAAACCCCTAAACCCTGGCAAGCTCAGAATCTGTTCGACAGATCCCATAAACCCTAAACCCTAAACGTCTATTTACCCAAGGGGGAGAATGGTCTTACACTCGACAAACACATCCAGAGGAGCGATAAGGAGGAGAGCTACACTCATATCTTAGGTGGACCCCCGACCCAGTAATAGTGACTATAAGGGATAATAGGGATTATGTTAGGGTCCTCTTATATTCTCATTATACCACTATTACAGGGTGGGGGGTCCTCCTAACTCATATCCAGCATGGGTTTAGGGTTTGGGGTTCCAATGTGACTGAAATCCCTGAACTTTGACTCTACAACCAAAACAGCTTTGAGTGCAAGGTTCGTGTGAGCCCAAGCAGCTCCACTGGCTCTTGACCCGACAAATCCAAACCGTAAAAACCAAAACTCCGAACCGCAAACGCTAGATTCCAAAGACTAAGCCGTACACCCAAACCAGAAACACACTAAGCCTCAAACCAACAAACCCTACAGACTTAACCCCATAAATTCCGAGCAACCAGTTCTTGCTGCTACAGGAACTCTGAAAAAGTTAAGGCCCCTCCTATCCTTATCCCCTAAACCTAAACCCTAAAACCTAAACCTTCAAACCCAACTCTCAACCCTAAATCCAAACCCTAACCCGTAAACTTATAAACTTAACCCTAAATCCCAATTCTAGATCCTAGACTGGGACCAGTAGGCCACTACCGAGTGAGGGCCCCGCAGTGGTGTAGGTCGCCCAGCCGAGGATGGTAATCGGATAGCAGATGATGCCTTGAAGTGTAAGGTTCAGGGTTTTAGGGTTTGGGGCTAAAGGTCCAGGGTTTAGGGTGTAGCCCTAAGGGTAGAAGTGCCCAAATAATAGCGCTTTAGATCCCAAAGCCATTCAGATTGTAGTATTGGGACCTAAAACCGTACTATTTAGGTACTTGGCCCCCCAGGGTGGAGTTTGGGGTTTACGTTAGGGTTCGGGGCTTAGAGTTTACACAGGGAGTTTGGGGTTTACATAGAGGTCAGGGTTTGTACGGGGTTGTGGGTTTACATAGGGCTTAGGGCTTACATAGGTATTAGGGCATATATGAGGGTTGGAGTTTGTACAAGGTTCAGTGTTTCGGGTTAATGTAGGGTTCAGGGTTTGGGCATTTGCGGCCTTACTTGATTGGTTAAGGGCACTTGGTAGGTAGGAACACTGGCGTTATGCACCCTTAGGGCGTCACTAATTAGTACACTTGCTATACAGGTCCCCTTGACCCTCCCAGCAAGGTTTGGTTTTGGGTTTTCGGCAAATCCAAGAACCTTCACAAACCTACAACCAGATGTTAGGCTTCAGGAGCTGGATGCTGTTTGTCTTGTGCCTCTTAGTGTTGCATCCGCTCGAACCCAAGGTGTAGGGCTCAGATGTGCAGAGCCTTGCATGACAAAGGTTTGGGTTCGGTCCTGCGCCAGAACTTTACTCGGCCTTTCGATCGTTTTGGGTTCACCGTTTAGGGTGCAAGTGTTTCGGGCCTAGGGTGCCCCAAGGAATTGTACTTCAGGAAACACTGTAGAAGCTCACTCCTTTGAGGGTGGATTTCAACTTGAGCAGTAAAAATGGAGCGCTTATCATGTCCCCAGACGTCAAACACGCCCTCTACCCTCTTCTGCTAAACATCACCCATGGCAACCAAAATGTATGACAGTGAGACAGACATTGGGGTGGAGACTAAAATACATGCTTTTGGAAATCTTGCCATCTGAATTCAGCCAAGCGGCCAACGATGGAGAGCCCAACCAGAACCCAGTGCTCCGAGGAGTCGTAGCAAATAATGCCTGCACCAGTCATGCAATTATGGTGCGGCCAGCGGCTTACCAAAGAGGTCCTATGTAGCTGTTTGTAGGTTAGTAATTTTTGGTTGGGGATTATACCGAGAAAGAACTACATAGGAGGCCCTTAGTAAGCTCTGCGCTGCACCGGTATACTTAAGATATGGGCTATAGTCTAAACTCCTAGCACCCGCCTTAAGAAGCCCTATAATATTCCCTGTATATGCCCCTTTACGAAGTTTAGGCTATAGCTCACATAATGGTCCAACCCCAAACCCTAAACCCCAAATTGGGATCTTCAGGATATAGCCAAGGTTGGTGTCCAAGCCCTTTGAGCCTAAACCCTAAGCCCTAAACCCCAAACCCCTAAACCCTACACCTTAAACCCCTAAACGCTAAACCCTAAACCCCTAAACCCTAAACCGCTAAACCCCAAGCCCCTAAACCCCTAACCCCTAAACCCTAAGCCCCTAAAACCTAAACCCTAAACCCTGAGCCCCCATTAACGAGTTTAGGCTAATTATAGCTCACATTGGAGGAAGGGATCCTGCTCAGGATGCCAAAGCTTTCGGCTTCTTCTTTAGGGTTTAGGGTTTAGGGTTATAGGGTTATAGGGTTTAGGGTTAGGGTTTGGGGTTCAGGCTCTGCAGAGCTGGCATACATCCCTAAACTGCCCAGTTACCTGAATAGTAGGTTACTGGGTTTAGAGTTTAGGGTTGAGCTGTGTAACTATAGGGCAGATAGAACCCAGAACCCGTCATTCATGTAACGGGGAGCCCTAGGGAATACTATTGGAAAACGGGTCGATATGGTCATTTGTTGTTGTCGTATTCTTCTAATCCAGAGCCGGCAAGTGACCCCAGAGAACTTTGAGTGTCCCATGGCCCAGTGCTGCACAATGACTGGGATCCTACTTATGTGCGAGGCGGCCCTTTCTTGCTTTTTTTTTTGCAGGACTTTATGATGCCCCAAGGCCCTCTTCCAAAGTTAAACTGCATGAGGCTTGCTGAGACCTCCACGATCAAAAAGGCCACAAACGTGTCGGTGGTTCCCGCTTCCGAGGAGAGATATCATGCCAGTCTCGACCTTGCTCCATCTTCACATCCTGCAAGAATGTGGCCAGTACACGTCGGGTCTCTTGGTCCTCAGCCAAAACGTTGCGAAGAACCAGGGGAAGACGAAGCAGTACTGGATCAATCATGGGATCTTCTTGCAAAGACGCAGGCAAACATTGGGACAACACCCGCCTGGCGCGCTGATTTTGGATTAAGCACCCATAGCATGCCACCAGTGGTGAGAACAGTATTGTTGAAGAGCTTCGCGCGACGAACTCCATTGCCCGGGTCAAGGACTTGGCCACTGAGTAGAATCGGTCTGCCGAATCGCACACGTACATCAAGACCTCCGAACGAAGAAGCAGTGTCCGCAGAAGCATAGCTGCTCTGGTTCTGCAACTTTCGGTGCCGCCTTCCTAGGGTCTTCAACAACCCGGCCAAAAAAAGGATAGATCTGTAGACTTCATGACATTTTTGCCGAGCAGAACTTCAATAGAAAGCTTAGAAGCATCCAAATTGATGATGAAAAAGCTCTAGCCTCTAACACCCCCAGGCAAAGCGGAATAATCTCAGAGCGCACAACTCGATCATTGACCTCCCGATTGTCATCCTGCAGGAGCTCCCTAGCTGCATAAAGGGCTTTGTTGCGTAGTGAAGTAATGCGCCTGTTTGTGCCATCTGCATGCAGGAGCGGATACAGAAGCTCGAGCATACCAGCTGAAAGCAGCCCGGCGCGTGCCGCCTGGTCGCAAGCCAGGTAGAAGATCAAACGCAACGAGCTGGAAGCACGCTTGTATGTAGCTGCCGGCACAGTTGCAAGGTATGGTAGCTGCGGGTAAATCTGCACCAGTTCGGCAATCAGAATACTGACCGTACCAAAGGATGACCAGAGAGCAGATGCCAGCGGTGTCCCATTGGCCTTTTCAGCTTCTTGTCGCCGCTTCTTCCGTGCAAGTTGAGCCAGCGCCCGGAGAGCCTGCCCTTTCCCATCACATGCCTGCAAATCCTGTATCGCGCGCACTATGCAAGGGTCATCCATAGTTGGTGCACCCTTGATCTCAACGTGTTGGGGCTTCACATGCAGTTCCTCAGCAGCCCAAAGTGCTACATCGGAAGAATCTGCCCCTGTAAGGGATTACAATAATACCCCCCAAAGGTACCCCCCCCAGGTTTAAGGAGCTAATAAGGACTATATAGGGCTTAATAAGGCCTAATAAATTTCTAAATCTAGGGGTGTACCTGTGGAGGGGGTACTATTGTAATCCCTTACGCTTCAAGCGTAGAAGTTCAAGCAGCCCAAAGAGCGCAGGTTCTGCCAGCCGCCTACTTTGTTGATACACAAATCCAAACCGAAGCATGTATGTAACATGCTACACTATGAGCCCGCGCAAATTTCCCTAAGGGTCCAACTACTTATTAGTCATGTGCTTGTAGCCCCCCTTAAGTAGATAGAATATGGGGTACATGGGGATCTCAATATAATATTCCCAAAGCCATATCCTATATACATAAGGGGGACTATACCCCAAAACTGTTCCCAAGTACCTAAAGATTGGGTGCTTGGACCCCAAGAGATCTGGAAAGATAAGACCATGCACTGAACAATTCCGAAACATGGGTTAGGGTTTAGGGTTTAGGCAAACATCCTTGGACTTACTGGATGTTAATAGCGCGCACTACTAACAACCGGTAAGGTGAGGGAGACACCGCAGCAGCTTTCAATGGTGGGTTTTCATTATCTCGACCGCAACAGATGGACCCTGTGGCGCCTATGACAATCATACGACGCTTATGGGGGGATTGCAAAGTTCCTCTTATGCCCCAAACCCTAAAGCCTAAACCCAAGGAATATAGTATTTGGGGGTCTATTTAGGGAAACATCCATATATATATATATATGTATATGTATATGTACCCTAAAGAATTCCCAACAACACCTTAGGTCTATTTGAGGTACCTTATACGGGTTTAGGGTTTAGGGACAAAATCTTGTCAAGAACATGGAACCCTCATATGCAGCTTTTGGGTCTCTAGTATAAGACGGCCCCTAATATTTAGGATCCCCAAAGATCAAGCCGACAAGGGTCTTCTGCATCTGCAACTCTCCATGTAATAGAATTAAACCCTTCCCACAGAATCATAACCATCCAAAAAACGAACCACATAGAAGCCCACTGGCAGACCCTAAACCGTCCACTACCCCTTTCGGGGGTGTCATCACTTGGGGTTTAAGGTTTAGGGCTCATACGAACCCACCCTAATCCCTAAAGCCTAAACCCTGGGTAAACCCCAAACCGACCGCCCACCTGGGTTTGAAGCCATGGAAGAGCTTCCATCCTGGGCGGCAAGTTTCGGGAGTTGTATCAGGTGCAGATCTTAAGGTCTGGGGTTTAGGATGTAAGGTTAGGGTTAGGGTTTAAGGTTTAGGTTTTATGGGGTCTCGCCGTTGCACATCATGCAAAGGCCTTGCTTGACAGTATCATGCTGAGGTCTGTTTGAGGTACTCGGCGACCGTAATGTTGGAAACTATTCCCTACACCAAAACCCCTGGAGCTTCTTCAATATGGTGTAGGTGTGCTAGCGACTAGGATTTCGAACTTGAAAGTTCATGGGTAAGACTTTGGACTTAATGTCGCGGCCCAGGTCACAGACTGTGGGTCTATGAAAAAGGGGGTGCCCTTCAGAATCCTGACTCTCTCTCTCTCGCTCTCTCTCTCTCTCTCTCTAGGTACATATACATACTCCACGTATAAGGGGTTTCAAGCCATGAGGTGTTGCTTGTTTTTTGGGGGGGCTTGGAAAGGCCAGAGTCTTCCAGGGTAGATAGGGTAGATAGGTATATACAAGAGCTCCCTATGTCCGGAATTCTCATATATGGGTCATAAACGGGTCCACCGGAAAGACTGGCTGACTTCCCGGGTCGGGTCATCGCGACAAACTTCCATCTTTGAAATTTCATACCGTGGTTTAGGCACCAAATACAAAACTCCAAAAACTGCGATTGGTCAGGGTTCATTCTGACAACGGGGGAACTCGAGCCCTTTATACCATTTGGGCTATGTAAAGGCCGAACTAATTAGAATGGGGTTTGGGGGTGCCTCTATGACATTTGGACCCAATTGGGGGGGGTCAGGGAGACTTTTTTGGGGTAGTTGAGGATATCATACGGATTACGGAGATGATTGACCTACCTGTTGAGTCCCGCCGGCCCTGCAAGCAAGCACTGAACTCTAAACTGATCCAAGAAATCCAAGGTCAGTTCTGCAAGAACCCTAAACCCTTAACCTGGTTGTACGGCTTCGGGCTCGAGGGCTTCGTCATCCCCGTATCACGAACATTTTTTTGTTGACCTGTTGCAGCCCGAACCCATGGGGCTGGGTCAAATTGGCCCGAGGGTTAACTCTTTCGGGATAAATTGCGGGGGGTGGAGGTGGGCACCAATCAAGGCCATCATCGCTTTTTGCAGGGGACAACCCCTGCATCTAGAGATCTTAGAGATGGGTTGTGTTCAGCGCCAGACCCCAAACATGAGCCTAAACCCTATAGGGCTCCCCTTGTCCCTGAAGACTCACATAATACAACCCTTTAAGCAAGCCTATGCACGCACCGAAGATGCTGAGGACACACTGCATTGGGCTTAAGGACAGGCGTAGGCCCTGTTGGGGTTTAGGGTTTGGGGTTTAGGGTCTCGGGTTTAGGGTTTAGCGTTTATACCCTAAACCCTAAACCCTAAACCCTAAACTATAGGGTTTATAGGATTTAGGGGGCTGGCGTCTGAAGTCCAGTTTCAGGGCTTGAGGCTTCATGGGCTTGGACCGGGAATGAATACGGTGGCCGATTATCAATACCTGGACCCCCAAAGTATGTAAAATAATGGCCTTTATGGCTGTTATTATGGGTTAGGGCTATTATTTTACATACTCTTGGGGTTTAGGTAACAGTTTGAGGTCTTTGAGATACCCTGTACCACAAGTATAGAACAATAGCCCCCCTTTAAGTAGATAGAATATGGCTGGGGTATATTATATTAAGATCCCCACATAATGGCATACCCCATATCCTATCTACTTAAGGGGGACTATAATAATCTCAAACCTAGAAGTTTCAGGGAAGTGCTTTGGCACCATAGAGCCATTGTCTAAACTCCTAGTATCCCCCTAATAACCACTATAGTAGTCCCCTATGTATTCCCCTATATAACCCCGTTTAAGGAGTTTAGACTATAGCTCATAGGCCCCTTTAGTAACCCATCTCTGCAGGCTATGGACGGTCGTCTGGAAGGCTTGTGGTGAGACTTCGGTTGAAGAGCATCAGGATTACTGGCTGCAGAACATGTAAACCCTAAAACCCCTAAACCCTAAACCCTAAACCCTAAAACCCTACACCTAAAACCTAAACCATAGGCCCCTTTAGTAACCCTAAACCCTAAACCCTAATACTACCCCCCTTTTTGGGCTCCCCTCAAGTTAAGCAAGACTGACTCGGGTTACCTTGCAGGGAACCTTACTGGCGGTTTGTTTAGGGTGTTCATTGAAAAGCATGTCTTTTGCTGTGGTTTCTACACTTGCCTTTCGAGCGTCTCAAGGTTTACTACTAAGTAAGCATATTCAGAAACACTAGGTTTGTAACCATAACGGACTATGGGAGATTGCCTGGTTATAGCTTGGGCTGTTCCCTAGCTAGGTTTACTTCTTGTACACTTTCTACTGGAGCTTCCCTGACATTGCGTCAAAGTGGCCGGATTGCTGATGCCTTGGCGTGCAAACACATTGGAATGCTTCTCTTCTGCTGCCCCTACTACAACCTCAAATACTGCTTCAATTTGAACGCAAGAGAACTCAAGATATTTTGTGAATCCAAGTCAATGCCGCTTTGAGCCAACCTGGATAAACAGAACTATGTCAGAAATCAGCACAAGTCAAAAATGCGGTCGTCATGTTGCCATTGGCCTGCTTGGAGGTCCATGGGCAGTTACAACTTGCTTCTAACTGTTCATTCATCCCTCGAAGTCTTGGAAAATTGCTTTAACTGGCTTCTAACTACAAAGTAGATCTAGGGTTGAGGGTGTAGGGATATAGCTGTAACCCGGCTATAAAGCCAGAATGGACTAAGGGTTTCGGGTGTAGGGCTTAGGGTAACCCACCCTAGGGTCTAAGGTAGGTTCTGCGTATGCACCGCCAAGTTGGGTCTAGGA
The DNA here is from genome assembly GCA_905231905.1 of Symbiodinium pilosum. Taxonomy (NCBI): domain Eukaryota; class Dinophyceae; order Suessiales; family Symbiodiniaceae; genus Symbiodinium; species Symbiodinium pilosum. The sequence continues at coordinate 4,535 of CAJNIZ010003604.1, read as the reverse complement.
GCCTCAGTTGCAGAGGCTGAAGAGGACTAATTACTTATCCTAAACCCCAAACCCTAAACCCTAAACCGGACAGATGATTATGGAACCTGGGAAGGGGCGCCGAGGCTGGTGGGTTTAGGGCTTAGGGCTTAGGGTTTAGGATCTATAGGAGGGGTTTGAGGCCTTACACGTCAGTTTGGGACCCTTAACTTAAAACCCTAGCCCCTAAACTCTATACCCTGAGCCCTAAACCCTAAACCCGAAACTCTAAACCCCCAACCTCTAAACCCTAAACTCTAAATCCTTAACCCTAAATCCTTAACCCTGAACCCAGCCCTTGACTTGGGGATATGGCTTGGAGTCTTGGGATCCAAATCCCCGGGAGCTGAAGCAGTCTTTAAGGTTTAGGGTTTTGGGTTGAGCTGCATGCTTGGAAGGTCAACGGGACTCAGCAAGTATAGGGTTAAGTTTGTTGGTTAAGCGCTTAGGGTTTCAGGTTCAGGGATTAGGATAAACTGCAACACATATGAATCCTATCTCCACCCTGCAGCCTACAATCGATATTTCGGTTTAGTGTGTAGGTGCCTAGCTTTAAGGTTCAGGGTTCCCTTCCGAATATCCGCCCTGAACCTTAAACTCAAATTCCCAAAAAACCCTAAACCCTAAACCCTATCAGCCAACTTGCACTGGAAGGGTCCGAGCACAGCCAAAGTCAGGGTGATGAAGAGCGCAAAGAGCAGGATGCCATTGAGGTTGAAGACCTGCGTTTAGGGTTTAGGGTTTAGGGCATCTGGGTTGCTGTTCAGAAACTTAAATGAGATTACCATAGTGGATATGTAGCAAATAAATGGGTTTCCTCATTATATTCCCTGCCCAAGCAGAAGCCTCAATAATTGCAGACCTAAACCCTAAACGCGTCAGAACCCGTGTATTCTGCGTGCAAAAACTACATAAGAGCTAGACCCTCAAAAATCTGAACCCTGAAACCCTGACCTTGCGCCCGATCCCTCCCCAGGAAATGGCACAATCCAATCTCAACCTGGCACGATCCAAGCTTGCATACCCCACTTCCGCAATCCACATTGTTGAGGATTTAAGGGTTAGGGTCGAACAATCCTCACCCTCAAGGTCCAAATATCAAATGACGGACTACGTGGCATTTGGGTAGGGGTACTCAGAATACAGGTTTCGGCGAAAGATGTGAATAATGAGTAAACCCTAAACCCTAAACCCTAAACCCAAAACCCTAAAACTAGTTGAATCCTTACCGGTCAGACCTTTACAGCCAAAGTCTAGCTCTCTCGATCTGACTCAAACCTGACGACCTGAAAGTTTGAAAGCCTTAACCCTAACCTTAAAACCTTACCTGCAACCCCAGTTATAACTGCAGCTTTATGGGTTATACCTATTACTTATGGGGTAAGTCCAACTGGACTGTACATACTTGGAGTTACAGGTAAACTTAATACCTAAGGGGCCCAAGGTCACAACCTTTCACCCCAAACCCTACCTGGAGGGTCAGGGCGACTCAGCAAATAGTTTAATCAGTTGTGAAACCCATGTAGTCTCGCTACTTATCCCCATTCTTAAGCAGTCCCCCTGACCATCCAACTAAAATCACAGTAAACTTTTGTACCTAAGGGGCCCAACGTTAGGAGCTTAGAAAACTTCAACGTTCCAGCACATGGGCTAGAGTTTTTACCAACTCGCGGCTGCTGGTTCTCAAGGTTTAGGATTATGCTTCAATTTCTGGGGTTTAGGGTCGAAGGTTTTGAGGTTAGGGTTTAGGGTTTAAGGCTGGGTGTCTGGGCTTCAAGGTCTAGGGTTTAGGGCTTAGGATTTGGGATTCAATGCATGGGGTAGGCTGAAGCTCCGCGTGATCGACCCAAATCTCAAGCCTATGAAGCCCATGATCTGAAATTTCTGAGACAAGGAACCTCAGGAATCCAAATTTAGAAGTTCAGGGGACTTAAAAACTAAAACAGACTGACCCCAATTAGAGGACTTACGACCGCACGTATAATTTACAACCTACCATGCTAAGTCTTTGGGTCTTAAAGAACCAATGCCTGCCTTTTATGTTCTCCAGGCAAGCCCGGCACATACTACCTGGGCCTGAATGATTACTAACCTGTCCCCTCTATGACCCATGGCTTTAATTTAAGGTCTCAACGGGACACCCAATATATGAATGGATTCTCCTTAAAAATCCTACCTGCCATATGAAGTTTCCATGAGCAGGAGACCCTGATATAGACCCCCAAAGACGATGATCCTTATCATGGGGACCCCTGGAAACCTTGGCATCCTGGCTTGAATTATTCAGGCGCCATTGGGTTTCTGGTTTGGGGTTGCCATACTTGCTGCCCTAAGCCCTAAACCCTAGACCCTAAACCCTAAACCAAAAAACCCTAAACACTAAACCCTAAACCCTAACCCCTAAGCCGCGTGGCTGCGAACACGGGAACCCTGAGGCCCTGGCTGAGTCCAGCGACATCTTCCGCCCACGTAGCCGCGCGACACCCCAGGCAACCTGAGCAAAGGGTTTTGGGTGTGGGGTTTAGGCCCTTACAGTTTGGATCCATTACACATTCATCAAGTACTTTGGGATTCGCTTGGCCGTTATTGATGGGGGGAAGAGTAAATCTATACTTTGGACTCTTTGGAACCTTAGGGTTTCAATTGGTACTAAACCCTGCGTGAAATTAGTATACTGCAGTATTGCACTTCTCATTGTGCAAGGTGCTTAGGGCAATGCAGAAGCTTTACAATCGACCGTATGACATGGCTACGCATTGCATACCGCACCCACGCTGTAACAGTCATATACAGGATCAGAACCCTCACTACCAATATATTTTTTCAAGACAAGTGCACTAGTTGGGAACTGTAGTAGGGTGCGGGCAGTGGCCTAGTTATGTGCCAAGGGCATCAAGGCTAATCTGAAGGTACTACAGGGGTGAGAAGTGACACAGAATCTGCAGAAACTCTGGCAACGGTGAATGTTATCTTTTGCTATACTGGGGACTCTAGTATCCCCCTCTCTTCTTGACCGCAGTCGAGAAGCACGGGAAGTGCCCTAGTCTTAGGGCTTAGCATGTCCAATTAAGGATGTCCAGTGCCCTCAGCTCTACACCCTAACCCGAAAACCTGAACCCTTTTAACCCTAAAGCCTAAACTACCCTGAAACCCTAAACCCTAAAGCACGGAAGTGGGGCTGACAGGACCATCTTGGGGTTAGGGTTACGGGCTTTTAGGGTTTGAGGTGTTGGGATTTTGGACTTCTAGGTTTCCTAGACTAGACCCCTACAACCTATCCCTTTTCAGGATACCTACCTTTAGATCTAGCACCTGCATATACAAAGCTAGGTATCCCAAACAAGGGGTAGGGTATAGAGGTCTAAGAAAACCCTGGAACAAAAACCCTGAGGCATTCCCTGCGCGTATAGTTAGAGCTTCCGGGTCTGGCAACATCTAGGCTTTACCTAGACAAAAAATGCATGTAGAATACCTATGAATTTTGAGCCACTGCTCTTTCCGACTGCAGCAGGTATGGCTAGGACGATGCAAAGGTAATGCTTAGAGCCAAACCCAGTACAACTGTTACCAGTCCCTGTGAAGCAACTGAAGTTATGTTGCCTTTAAGTTGAACAACATTTTATCCGTAACTTGCCAGCTGAGTTCAAATTCCTCCACAACGAGCTTGAAACAACGAGACCTCAGAACGTCTGGCACGGTGGTCCCCCGCAAGAAAACCGAGCAACGGGCACAGAAGCCATTTTCAACGCCAGCATCACTACTTAGAGGCCAAGGGGACGTAGTAAGCAGGCTATAACGGGCGGGTTATAAGAATTCCAAGCCCACCCAGTTAGCAAAGTGATGAGCTATAGTCTAAACTCCTAGTATCCCCCTTAATAATTAGCCCCTATAATACTCCCCTTTTAATCTCCTATAGTACCCCCTTCAAGGAGTAACCCTGAACTCTAAACCCTAAATAACCTTTCTTTAAGTCCCCCACCCAGTAATGGGTACCACAAGGGACTATTCTAGGTATACCAAGGCCCTATTCAGTCCATATTAGGGAGCTAGTACTATAGGGGGGGATTGACCTAACCTTCTGGGTTGGCCCCTAAAGCCCTGTGAAAAACATTAGTATATAGGGTCCCTTACTAAAGCCATTAGGGAAAATATTGAATATTTCAGTGGCCTACCCAGCCTTTAAGGAGTTTAGGCTATGGCTCTGATAACTCCATTGGCAACCTACTAAGTCCGCTGATCCTCACTCCGCCCTCCACCCTCAAACCTTCAATCTTGAACCCTAAGCTTTAGACCTTAAAGCCTAAGCCTTTAACCCTAAACCTCCTACCCTAAACCCCCAAACTCAAACTTTAAACCCTAAACCCCAANNTAAACCCTAAACCGTAAGCCCTTAATCACGAGTAAAGGCCCAGGAACCATGACCAAGCAGAAGCCCGCAGGGCAGGCCAAGAGCTGGCCCAAGAACTTCAAGGTCGGACCTTGGGCTCAAGGAATCCTTAAGGGTTTAGGGTTTAAGG
>CAJNIZ010003603.1:107007-124270 GCA_905231905.1 Symbiodinium pilosum | reverse complement strand
TTCCTTAACAGCAACCCAGGTCTCCTAAAAGGCATCTCTGTGGCCCCATGTCTAGCACCCAAAGAAGAGCCTACCGACTTGCTGCAACGGAAAACCAGGTTTGGGAGTTTAGGGTTTTAGGGTTTTAGGGTTTTAGGGTTTTAGGGTTTAGGGTTTTAGGATTTTAGGGATTTTAGGGTTTTTGGATTTTTGGGTTTAGGGTTTTAGGGATTTTAGGGTTTACGGTTTAGGGCTTTAGGGTTTCTACCTCCCCCCCAGCCCCAAAGCATGTAGAACAATGACTTTTGGGGTCGTGTAAGGGGCTTTTTTTAACCTACTTTTGAGGCCCAGGTAGGGCTAAGGGATCCCCCACAGTCAACTTCAAACCCCAGTGCCAAACCTGACAACCCGAACACCCAAGGGTTTTGGGGTTTAGGGTCTAGGGGGTTTAGGGTTTAGGGTTTGGGCTTTAGGGTTTAGGGTTTAGGGTTTAGGGTATATAGTGGAATATTGGGGATATATGGAAGCCACTATTTACCTAGACCCTCTAACTACCCTCTAATTAGGCCTAAGTACCCATTAGGGGCCATATAACCCCAATTAGGGGTACCGGGAGGGTCCTGGTAGGACTTATTTTCGCCAGGGCTGCATAGCAGACGGAAGGCAGTGGCTTGTATCTGATGAGTTATTGTTGATGCGGGACACATTTTTCTAAAATCCCAGGACTCATGGCACTGTAGTAACCTCAGGTCATGGAAGATTTTGTTCATGGACTGTAGGATCATGCTTTGGTTTTCGACACGGGGATAGGACAACAGAACAGGGAAGGGCACAAAGTTATTCGAGAAAGGGGGCTGCTTCCTTCCGTTGCATAGGACAAGAAAGATCTGAAGAATTATCACCGCCATCATCATCATCACCTCCATCATATAATATAGGACTTGACAGTCCAAGATCGGTGATTTGTAGCTTGCCTCCCCAGACCTAAGGCTCCGTAACGGAAGCTCGGGCTAAGGGCTTCTAGTTTTGTAGGATTTCTGGATCTTAAAACCCGCTGAATCTCTGAGCATCTTGTATCGGAACACCCCCTACATCCCAAACCCTAAGGCCTAAAACCGTAAGACCATGAACCCTGAAACCCAGGTCAAGAGCACCAACGCCGTTGTCATGTCCCGCATACGGAGATTGTAGCCTCTGCCAATCTGAATGGGCATGAGCGAGTTGTGGAAGTTTAGGGGGCTTAGGGTGTAGAGTTACATTAACCAAGTTTCGAGGGTTAGGGTTTAGGGTTATGTTACCCAAGTTTTGATGGCTTGGGGTCCAGGGTTCAAGGTTATGTTTACTAAGGGAAGTTTACTTACCCCAAGCCCTATAAGCACCTTAGAACTATCATGTGATTATAACAGGGTCTTACTCATTGTGTACGGCTCGGCTTTGTTTGAGACCGGAAAGCGAAGATTCACCAGCTACTCGAAAACCCTAAACCCTAAATAATTCATCCCAACAAGACATTTTTTTCCATTTCATTTTCTGTGTTCTTGTCCATTCAATTCTCCACTATTTTTGGACTAGAGTATCCCACCATACTACCCTTAAATACCCGTATATACTCCTGACAAACCCACACAAAAGAGCCCCTAAGATCTTCTAGCCCTGAACCCCACAACTTCCGTGATCCTTCTCTGGTCATCAGCCAGAAGCACGCAAGCTGCGTGCCATCGCCTGCTGTGCGTGCAGGAATGATGCAGCTGCAGTGAAGGCAACGTAGAAACCTGATGTCAATGTGATGTCCTCGTCGTCCTTGTGGTGGTATATTGTGATATGCCCCAACCCCTTCTTGAATTATTCAGGCTTCAATGGGTGTTTTTTTTTGGGGGGTGGGCAGGTATTGGAACGGTCCTACACTTGCCGTGGTCGGGATGCACCATGTGAGCTGATGTTGCAAGGGCTCTAGCCGCTTTCCACGTATGTATGGGCTGTTGTTTTAGGCCTCAACGCTTGTCTGCGGTTTTTTGACGTCCCGCCAGAGAAGAATACTAGTACCGATAGATGGCAGGAGTGATGTGTTTCAGGCGGGGTATTCATCTCTTCAACAGTATTGTTCATCTGGGGCGCTTAGGGATCTTAAGAAACTACGGGGATTCTGTGCGGACCATAGAGGTCTCCATCAGGCATGCTTTTCGAGAAGCCTTTTAGAACCTCACATATTTTATATACTCTCTGCACAGTCACTAAGCTTCCATTCCTGTAGTCAACCCACACCGACACCTCCTAAAACCGGCAATCTAAAGTGACCTGACCCGACCTCACCCTAAATCGCAGTTTATATAGAGAATAGTACCGAAATGGGCTTAAATTGGGACTTGGAATTATTCTAAGCTACCCTGAAACCCTACATCCTTACCCTAGACCTTGGACATGTCTTCTCAAAGCATTGCTTGCTGCATGCCTGCCCAGCGCGCGGCAACCATGCTTCCGTGCTCCTCGAGGGTAGGTGGGTCCGAAGTGGGCTTAACCCCTAAGCCTCCACAATCAAAAAATAACCCTAAACCCTAAAACGCTTAAGGTCTTCCAGGTTGGGATCTAAACCCTAAGCCCTGAAGCCTCAACCCTCGTTGTAAGCAACCCAGTAGCTAAACTCTGCTAGGCCACCTGATATTCCCCACTAGGTACCCCAGTAGTACCCTTTTTCCCTTTTTATCTTGCGGTCTCCTTATCAAAGCTGATCAATAGGAAAAAGGGGTATCTTATTATGAAGGGTCTACTGGGGGACCTAGCCCGAGAATCCGTAGTTGTTCTGTTGCCAGAGTGACAGACAACAGCAAGAGTCAAACCTACTTCGGTACAGTCTGTACAATACATGATTAACCGACCATATTTTGAATATGTTTGACAACCTACTATATACGGGCTTCTCAAGACTACCTGCGAAGAAGCCTCAATAGGTACCCCTAAGCCCTATAAATCGTATAGGTTAGGACGACCCCCCACCCTGTAATAGTGGTATAATAAGAATATATAAGTGGACCCGAATATAATCCCTATTATCCCTTATAGTCACTACTACTGGGTGGGGGGTCCACCTAACGTATAGTCCCCAGGCTCACCTAGGATCTGGAAGCCAAATTTTGGGGGAAACCTCTTACCTAAACCCTCAAAAGTATGTAAAATAATAGCCCTAAACCCATAATGATAGCCATAAAGGCCATTATTTTACATACTTTTGGGGTCCAGGTATGTGTTGCTGCTGACGCAACAGCACCTTGCTTTCAGCGCTGGATGTTCTCAAACAATGGGGTCCCCCTTCTATACTCCCTATTATAGTCCTTATTAGGGAACCCTAAACCCTAAGACCTTGGGAAACCTCAAATCGTTGCCCTTTTGGACCCAGACTCCCCCCTTCACATGACGGAATATACCTCTGGGTAGTTACCTAGGCCCATATACCCAGCCCCTGTTGGGGTGCCTAACTTTTTGTCTAGTATTGTCTACATCAGAAATTCTGCGCCCTTAAAAAGGGAAGGGTATAAGGGTCTAGGTATCCTTTGGGGACTGAGACGGACCTGGAAACTCGCCACCTCTACGCAAAACAATGGGCAAGCCCTTATAGGGTCTGAAGGTTGTGGATATATAGGGTAGGAATCTGGTTTTGAACTTAAAGAATCGGGCTCGAAGAGGGTCCAAGTATTCAATACCAGATACTTCCTTCAAACCTGCACTACAATTTCTACTGCCCTATAGTCACCCTTAAGTAGATAGAATATGGGCTATATGGGGATCTGATTATAAAAGCCATATACTATTTAATTAAGGGGGACTATAATCCCAAGTAGCTCAATAAACCCTAAACCCTAAACCCTTGAACCCTAAACGTGGGTATTTGGACCACCTGGAAAAAGTATCTCCTCTCAAGGTCCGCTTGGTCCTCAATGCTCGAAGCACTGCCTCACTTCGAGAGAAATGCCCAGCAGCGCGCGGCGACAAGCGAACAAAATCCTGCCGGGGTGGCATGAGCTACGTTTAGGGTTTAGGGTTTAGGGAACTTACCCTCAGGGCCCAAGGACTCAAATAATTGGGTTCTAGGGCCCAAATATGATAATGTTAAAGGTATTTGGGCCAGAAAGCCCTCTTATTAATCTGGGTCCTTGGACCCTTAGGGCCGTTAGGTTGGGGGTGACCTATAGGGGGATGTTTGGTGGGATGTAGGGGACTTAGGGGGAACCTTCAACGAATGAACTATAACTTGAGTCCAGGGCTCACATGGATGTTTCTGATTTTGGGGCCGCTGCTTGGGTATCCCTACAGCGAGGATTAAGTAGTTTGGAGTCTATAATTCAGACCCCCTATTTACGGAAATCTCCACATGAGCTAGGGACTGCACGATTAGAATGAGTTTTTTTGGGGGGGGATTGTGATGGTGTAGAAATCTAATTGTACAAGGATGTGGCAGACCGTCAAGAGGAAGCTCCCTCCGAATCCTTGCCTAGCAAGTGAACACGCGTAAGGACTGCTTTGGGGACAGGAGCTCTGAACAACTGCATGCAGCGCTTTCGCGTTTTCGAGAGCCCAAAACCCTAAACCCTAAGCCCTCCACTCAAAGCCCGACAAGCCTTACTAGCCCTAAAGCCTACAATGTGCTTCAGGGGTCAGAAGGCCTTTGCTACGGACACGATGGTTTGTGGCTTTCACATCTGTTACATGGTCCTTTGGATCTTGGGCATTGCGACCCCAAAAGCTTCCTCTACGGGTCCAACCCTGAACCCCAAACAAGGGTGCAAACACTCAATAGAAAATTTGGTATCAAAAGTTCCTAAATGCAGCGACCCTGAAGCCTAAGCGCTAAAACCCAAAACCCTCAACCCTAAGCCCTGAAGGTTTCTTCCATATGGCATTTTCTTCCACAAAAGTACGGCCCTGTGGGCTGATCCTGTCCCAAACAACATGGCCAACTTTTCTGTGTCCTGGGTTCACTGGAAAAGGCTAACACGAGGCGACCGAAAAACCCTACCAGCTGGATGTTGGCCGTTTTCGCACCAGACGCGTGCTTGCAGAAATACATGTACCTATGGGGAGCTGCCCTCCAATAAGCTCATGCAGCATCTTGCGCATTGTGGAAGCTACCCTAGACCTTCAATGATTCATGAGTCTTGGACTTGTTTAGAGAGGGTGGCAGCCGCACATTGTAGCTGTACGTCCCTGTAGAGATTTCAGCCGCGCACATCTCTAACCCTACAAGATTTTCTCTGAGGGACTGATCTGTGCTGCCGCGCCACGTGTGCGCAATTTGAACCATGCAAGGCAGGGCGGAGGGGAGATGGCGAGATTTGGGCCAGTCACGGAGTTTAGAGGGAATGGGGACATGGTTCATGCGGAGTGTCAGAAGGACATTCAACTGGCAACTGCGCATTTGACAATTGAGGATCTGAAGCAGTTAAGTGAGTGTGGGCCCTAATGTCTCTCAAATTGCTCGACAAGCCACGCAGTTTAGAATTTTGGGTTGAGGGTCTTGGACATGTTCTGCGTTTTTCGCGTTTCGTGGCTCCTTGCAGCCACGGTGGGTAGTCGGGGCGGGAGAGCCCGCATACCCCTAATAGCAGCCTATACACCCATTATTTTGAAGTCCAAGGCCATGACTACTGGTATTTCGGAGGTCTAATTAAGTAGGTCAGGGTTGGGAATGTGGCCGAAGGGTAATGGCGGGCTCTGATTATAAAACCCCACCCCTACCCCAACAAGTACGGATCTGAATAATCCTGGGGGGGCCCAATCAAGTTCGGGAATCGTTGTTTGGGGGGCCTGTGCCAATCCCGAACCTTGAGGCTGTAACTAAAATTTCAAGCCCGAACCTAACGCCCTGAACCTTTACCCCCGATCCCCAAACCTGAAACCCTAGACCCAAACCTTAATTAATCCTTAAAAATTTAACACTATGCTCTAAACCCTGGACCCTAAGCCCTGGACTCTAAAGCCTAATGAACCCCTAAACCGTGAGCGTAAACTCCTAGGGCGTTTCCAGGAGCCAACATGCACTATTCCGTTCCTATGTTGTTATTATAGGCCGTTCAGCCCGGATTTAGCTCTAATCCGTACCCATTTGTATTATTCCGTTGAGGCGCGGTTTAGCTCTAATCCGACCCCCTGTACAGGGATCCGTATGTTCAGCATTCACATTTAAACGGGGTGACATAGGGGGTTCTGTAGGGGAGCATTATAAGGTCTATTAAGGGCGATCCTAGGAGTTTAGACTGTATCTCACATAGGTTGCGTATTAAGTGTACCCTTTCCAGCACCACAACATGATGCGAGCGCTTCCCTCAAGCGCTCTGCATAATGTGCTTCTTTGGTGGAGGGTAGGCACTGTACATCCTGATCTCCTTGATGTCCTAAGCCCTAAAGCCTAAACCGCACGCCTGATGTTCCTAGGTCTCAAAGCGGACCTGCTTAATCACCGTGTCATGATTAGCTACACAAAAGCCAAGCACAGCACCCGAAACCTTCACCGTAAGACGCTCAAGCCTAAACAGCTCAGATATTCTCAACCCCAAACCCCTAAACCCCTAACCCTAAACGCTAAACACCTAAACCCCCAACCCTAAACTCCTTAAGCCTAAGCCCCTAACCCCTACACCCTTCAACTTCTAAATCCTACACCCGAGTGCACCAGGTCTAGGGGGCACTGGAGCGCAACAGTCGAAGGCGGGCGTCGAGCGGTGGACCCTCATGGTTATGCAATTGGGGCTATAAGAGTTTAGGGTTTAGGGCCGGGCGTTTCCACCTGTTTGGTCTCATTCTTGTTTTGTTCTTCGTTTGTTTGTAGCGGGCGTCCCAAAAGATTAGATCTCAAGATTATGTGAGCATCTACTTCATGTTGTCTGCCCAGAACGTCCAACTACCCTTTTTTATGGCCTATGCTAAGTAAGTCTTAGTTGGGACCATAAAACTCCAATTAAGGGTACTGGGAGAGTCTTGGCACACAATGTCTCCAGAAGGCATCAGCACCAAGCTGCTGAGATCTTGCATTTAGGGTTTACGGTTCAGGGTGTAGTGTCACTGTCTAGGCCCAATTCTGGAAGCACCGGGGTAGAGGTCTTCCCTAAATCCTAAACCCTAAACCCTAAACCCCTAGACTCCGTAAGCATCCTTCAGCCCCAAACTTCAACCTCTGAACCTTAAAGTGCATAAGCCCTCGTCACCCCTTCATCCTCCCTGCTAACCGGGTTTAGGGTTTAGGGTTTAGGGTTGAGGGTTTAGGGTAGACTCCAGACCCCTAAACCTCCAATTCCCCCACATCCCGCCACCCTGAGCACCAAACCCGGAACTTTAAACCTTATCAAACCATAAAGTACCAGGGAATACCAGGTTCCAGTCATGTTCCATGTTCTTTCAATTTAGCTCTTCATTCTTGACCCCCCAGAAAAATCCCAAACCGAGCCCTAATGTGTAACGTATCGGCCCTAAATGGTTATATGCCACGAATATGGCCCTAGGTTGTTTTGTCAAGCAGATTCCACCCTGAAACCTCACTCCTAAGGGTGTAGGATGTAAGGATTAAGGTTTATAGGGTTTAGTTCTTAGGGTTCAGGGATTATTTAGGGTTTAGGGACTATGATTTATAGGGTTTAGGTTTTAGGGTTACAGGTCTACAGCCCTAAACCCTGAGCTTCCCTTGGTTTTGAGTAGGACTGCTCTTTCCAAGCTGGGTCTGTAGCCGGAGCGCCACTTCGTGTCAGCTGGCCGGGAACCCCAGGGGTCTTCTTTGGGGTTAGGTTTTGGGTTTAGGGTTTAGGGTCTTCTTTGGGGTTAGGTTTTGGGTTTAGGATGTAGGGTTTAGGGCCTGGTTATAGTCCCCGTTAAGTAGATGGAATATGGGGTATATATAGGGATCATATATTATTTACCCAAAGCCATATTCCATCTACTTAAGGGGGACTATAGATAGTTGTCGGGTGCAGATTCTGGGCTTAGTGTTTGGGGCGCAGGGCCTAATCTTAGGTTTAAGGTCTCGAACTAGGGTTTAACATGGGTCTATTTGTAGGACTTAAGACTCAGGCTTTCGGATTTAGGGTTCAGTGCTGCTTGCCCTGATCCCTACCAGAAGTTATAAGCTGGGTTTCTGTTTCTGCGAAATGGCGATTTCTGTTGAACCGGAGTTACAGCCTGAAAGTCACAGTAGGTCAAAGGGCTTCAGTCAGGATTCCGTGTTAGTTGCGACTTTCAGCTTAAGGCTTTAACATAGGGTAGGGTTAAGGGTGGTTATATTGGGGTTTTTTTTATGGGGATAATGGAAAAGAAAATGGAAACTACTATAATGGGTTTATTGGGTTTAGGGTAATTAGGGGTACCATTTTGGAGGTCCCTATGTATAACCAGGACTATAGTATTTTTTGGGTCTATATTGGGGTCCCTTATTCTGGGAAACTACCAAGCATGAGGAATATGACAGCTCATTGTGTGTGTGTGTGTGTCTTGTTTTTGTTTTGTTTGTTTAAGTAACGCAAGGGACAATTTTCTTGGCGTGAGCAGGGTTAGTGGGGCTTAGGGGTCTGGGATTCATGGGCTTTATGTCTGGGATGAAAAACGTGTTGCTTTGAGGGCCTGCCTAAACTGTAAACCCGAAACGTAAAGCATTAAAGAACGCAATGTAGGCCCATGTGATTGATAACCCCCTTCCTTTTAAGGACCGTAATATTCGGATCCCTTTTAAAAAAATCCGTATTCAGGGGAGGGGGTGCATTCATCACGGGTCTACATTAGGGTTTAGCCCCTACAGCTCCTTCAGTCCCGGCAGCGGAGTTCACCTGTTCCTTCAGATTGCCCTGCCCTGGCTCAGATAGCGTACGGGTTATATTAGGGTTATATGGGGGTTTGTTGGGTTATATTCTTATATGGGGGTTATATTGGGGTTATATTGGGTACTTGGAGTGGCTTGGTTTTTGTTCCTACTGCAAATCGCTTTCTCGCCCTCGTGATCACTAGTCACCAGTCAGGAACTTGAACTCGGGAGCACAACCCTCAACCCTAAACCCTGCCCCTGCAATTCGATCGGCTTCGGCTGGCTCACAAGGATTCTCAAGAATCCCACACGGGTCCAAGTATTTGAGGTTTAGGGTTTAAGGTATGGGGGTGGTAGGGCTTAAGAGTCGTATACTTACCGAGACCCCATACCATTATTCCCAGAACCCATTCCAAGGACTCAGTTGTTGTATACTTGGACCCTCTGGGACCAGTTTCACCTGTTGGTGTTCATACTTCGGTCCATCAGGCACACTGCCTTGCAGCTAGGGGCGGGGGACACCTCATAGCACAGAAGTTGAGTTTACATGGTTTCGGGTTTAGGGTTAAACTCTAAACCCCCTCAACGGGTGATGCGCACTGCGAGTTCGCAGATCCGCATTCAGCAGCACCTTCTTGCACAGCCTCTCCCCTAAACCCCCTAGAGAACCTAGCCGTATACGCCACTAAGTCCGAACGCCCTAAACTCTTCCTTTGTAATATTTTGGACGGGAGGGGTTCCTGACAAAGTGAAATTCGCTGCTTGTTGCCGATGGGCCAAAGCCCTTCGGCCGGCTGCTGCTTGCGACACGGAATTTTTGAGTTGGGAGGGGGGGGTTAGGGCTTATAGGGTTTACAGGGTAATTATTGGGTTTATAGGGCTTAATTATAGGGTTGTTGGGATTGAGGGCTTTGGGGTCTCAAGCTTTTGGGTATTAAGGTTGAGGTCTGGGCTTTGGCTATCCACGCTTTTCGAGGCTTGAGTTTAGGATTTTTAGGGCTTGGAGTTTAGGGTTTAGGATTCTTGCCTTTCCGGACTTTCTGGTCCAGGTCTTGGGCAGTGACGGGTTACGGGCATTCTTCACTTCTTTGTCAGGGGCTTCCCTAGTAAGACCGGTTGCCTGAACATTTTGTTAAGCGCGCACAGAAAGACTCATCCCCATATACCCCAATATTCTATACACGATATAACCCATGATAGTAGTTTCGATTTTCTTTTCCATGATCCCCACATATTCACATAACCCCAATATAAACTCCATATTCTGCTCTCGAGCGCATAGATACTTAGCAGGTTCAGCTCCCGGAAGAATTGCTTGATCAGCGACCCTGAAACCAAAGGAAGCAGCTAAAGGAACGAAATGGCCCGTTCTGCTCCCTAAGGGTCCTTACATACCCTAAGGGTCCAAGGACCCAAGTAATAGGGGCTTTAGGGCCCAGATACTGTGATACCCATGATATTTGGGCCCTACAGCCCTATCATTTGCTTCCTTGGACCTCAAACTGGACCCTTAGGGATATTTGTGAGTTAAATTGCTGCGCAGCTCCATTCGCCCCTACAACAGTTGGTCAGCGTTGCTCATTTTGCCGTACGAATTTGCAAAACCAATATCAGAAGCTATCCACCAAACCCGCCCAGCTGCCTTTGAACATGGAGGAGGCAACCCTCAGATCCGAACGTTGAACCCTCTCAATCCTGGACCCTCAAGCCTGCAAGCTCAAACTGGAAAGCAGTTGTGAGCTACGGCAGGCCTGAACAACATCCAGCTTTCTAACCAGCAAGAAAATTAGAGGCCCCCCAAGGCCACCCTAAACCCTACAGTCCCCCTGAAGTAGATAGAATATGGTTTGGGTATATTATAATAGGATCCCCATATAACCCATATTCTATCTACTGAAGGGGGACTATAAACCTTAAACCAAGGGAGAGGCCACCCTAAACCCTAAACCCTAAACCCTAAACCTTAAACCCTAAACCCTAAACCCTAAACCTTAAACCCTAAACCCTAAACCTTAAACCAAGGGAGAGCGACAAAAAAGTGCGCGGAATCTCCGAGCTTCAGGAGCGCGAGGCGGCGACCAGGGACGTTTTTTAGGCAAAGACAGACCCAAACCTTAAACCACGCGGTTTAGGGTTTGAGGTTTAGGGTTTAGGGTTTAGGGTTGTGTTGGCTTTGGGTCCAGGCTTTAGGGTTTCGAGTTTTGTTGCTTCTGGTTCAGAGTTAAAGGTTTAGGGCCCCTAAACGTTAAACCCAAAGATCATGAGTTGCTCCACCCTCCAAAATTCCTTCTCAATTCAAGCTATTCAGGGATAGTTAAGCCTAAATGCGTGTATCTAAGGGGACCCAAGAAAATTGCCGAGAGTAGGTGCTATTCATAGACTTCAAGGTAATGTAAACTTAGGTCCGCCAAAGAGCCTTAGAGGTTTGGGGTTTATAGGGTTTACGGTTAGGAAGTCAAGCTACCAAGCAGCTCCTTGCACCATCCACTCACTAGGGGTACATGGTCCGTAATAGTAGATATTTAGGGTGTAATAGCGGGAGAGGCAGGTTCTATACCCTAAACCCTGGTACAAATCACTTTCGTATGCAGCCTGAACCCAGAACCTTGTTGCTCTCTAAACTGTACTCATATTCTCCCTCAGAATAGCAAACGCCCCCACACCACCCAATCTTAAAACAGTACCGACATGTTGTTTGGGTTCTTTTACCGGAGAACAGGTGTTGGGTGGATTGCGGGGTGGCATTGTGGAGCATTTTGGGGGGAGGGATTGGGGAATTATGGGGGCGGCCTTTTTATGCCCCGAATCTTGCCCGAAGCCACGCCCAGGAGCACGAGGCGCAGGCAGCGCGGCGGCAGCACTATGTGTGTGCTTCGATGGCGTACATCTCAAGCCCAGACATACAGTGCTCAAGAGAAGTTCAAGTTGCCGTTTGCCTGGTTGAAAGCAAATTCGATGTCAACTTGGCTTTGGGTGGTGAAGCGCTACGCGTGGCATGTGTGTCATATTATGGCGGAATGCGTATAAGACTGTCTTGTCAAGAGTTGGGTACTCGCAATGGACAACTGGCCGTGCTTGGAACTCTGCATCTGGCGTGGTTGTTTATCGTCATACCTTTCTTGGTATGCAGGCCCAAGCAGGCCGGTCAAGGCTTTTTGGAGTGCTGCCTTCCTGTGTCCTTGCGTCGGCCGGCATCAGCATCATGGGTCCGCTTGGTGCTTGGTGCGTTCGCTGTTGTCGTGTTCCTATTTCTCGTCTTGGGGCGGTTGCGACCGAGGCCAGTCAGCAAGTCGCGGCCGTGAAGCCTGTCGGTCGCTGGCACCGGGCTCGACCAGCAGACCGCGGCATCCAAATCCACAGCAGGGACGCCGCTCAGGACCAAGAGGACCTGCTGCACCACGGCAAAATGGGCACCGAGCAGCTGCAGCTCTCTGCCGTGGAAGAGAACTTTCTGCTTTGGCATCGCTACGGCGCCTGGAGCCACTGCCCACAGCGCGGGCTGACAACGAGAACGAGGCTGCCTCTGACGCAGCGGTCCTTGCACAGGCCAGGGCAGAGGGAGAGGAGGGGGCAGGGGAGGGGTGGCTAGTTGCTTACATGGGCGGGCCTGGTGCTTGGAGATTTGACTCGCATGTGTTTTTTGTTGCTTTGGTGGGGGTGGTCGGGATGTGGTTGTTCTGTGAGGCTGCGTCTTCCAAAGGAGGGCGAAAAGACCTTCGCTTGCAGCAACATCTTCTCGTGCTGGGCTCAGGCATAAAGGTGGCAGGACTCGGGGGAGGGAGGCGGGAGGGGTGGGGTGAGGGCGTGTTCCTTGAGTCTGAGAGTGAGTCTAGCAAGATCATGGCGGCCGTGTGCTGGAGGCTGCGGTGCCGTTGGCTACGTCTCTCCACACACGGTCCGGCGCCGGAGCCTTTGCAGGACCTCACGACCGAAGACATCCGGCGGCTGAGGCCTTTTGTCGTGCACCAGCCCGAGCCCAAGAGATCGGCTCGCAGGGGTTATCTGCAGAAGCAATGGCGCGCGAAGCTTGGAAAAACCCGCCTCCGTGGCCCTGCAAGGGGCCTTGTATACTGAATAGCCTTCAGGGTGTGGCATTCCAGGATTTCTTTAACCCCGAGTTCGACAATGCACCTAAACTAATTTAAATACCCTTGGAGGGTCAGAGGTGCATAAGAAGTATACTTATAGCTCCTATGTCCTTAAGATTTTTCTGTTATAGTACTACCGGAGTATAAACCGTAGGAATTGCGAAGCGATGTTGTCGTTATTGTAGGTCTAGGGGATGACAGATAAATCCTGTTAGCCACTCAACAACCCACTGATCGTTATCACTCACCTAGTCACTAAATCCCCCCCCGCCCGCCCGGTATATATGTATATATATATATATTTACATACATATATTTGGTGTCCAGTTTGGGGAGCCAGAAATCAAACTGTCAAATGTTATATCACATACAACCCAATTACCTTCAAGGATCCGTGAGCAAAGACGGAAACTGGGAGGTTTAGGGGCTGGGGGTTCATGGCCTGAGGTTTACTTTCGCCAGGACCTTCAACCTTCCCAGCCCAGAATCCATAGGCATAAAGCATAAGCCTT
Source organism: Symbiodinium pilosum (assembly GCA_905231905.1). NCBI lineage: Eukaryota > Dinophyceae > Suessiales > Symbiodiniaceae > Symbiodinium > Symbiodinium pilosum. The sequence goes on along the minus strand of CAJNIZ010003603.1, from coordinate 110,918 downwards.
CTTTCGGCCCCCAGAGTGGGTAAACTAATAGCCAGAAAAATTTAACAATAACCGGAAGTTATGATTCCACATACATTTGGGGTTCAGGTAAACCCTAAACCCCCTACTGTATTTCCGGACAGATAAAGCAGCTCGAATGTCCGGGGCTTGACCAGGACTACGAGTCTCGGCCAGTGAGTGGTTGGCGTTTTTTTTGTACGCGGAGTACGTACGTCATAAGTCAGTTATAATTTTCTGCTCTACGTTGAGGAAAGTCCAGCTAACGCCATCGTCTTACAACCAAGGCCGTAATCCTAATCACCCCAGCTCTGATCCCGAAACCCTAATGCCTGAACCCAAATTTCTGCACCCCAAGCCCTACATTTCCCAAATACAGCCAGAAAAAATACGCAAAGAATCTTGGGTCTAAACGCCATTATATTGGGTATTAGGCCCGACGCCACTCATGGGTAGAAATGCTGTGGTTACCTGGAAGGTCCAGGGACCTTCATCCATATGAGCTATAGCGTAAACTCGTTAAAGGGGGTTATATAAAGGAATATGTAGGGTTTAGGGTTTAATGTTTAGGTTTGAACTCGTTATAGGAGGTTACGTAGGGGATTATATATTGGAGTATGATAGTGCCTACTAACGGGGACACCAGGAGTTCACACTATAGGTCATATAAGCTCCCTAATCTGGGCAAACCAGAGCGATTCTACCCGACCTCATTCCAAATGGGGTCTACGTGGAATACGGTGCCAAGATGGTTTAATTCCAGTTTGTGAAAGTTAACATAAAATTGCCAGTAACAGCCTAAAACCCCTCAACCCGGACGCCCAGAAGCCTTCCCCGAAGTCTTGGACCACTTCACTCATTCGGCGCGACTCAAACCCTGAACCCTAAGCCCATAACGTTGCAGCAGACGCCTGAAGAGTTACCAACATTATTCCCATGCAATCCTGATAAAGTTCTAATATAACTTCCTGTAATAGGCATTATAGTACGGATCCTAATATTAAGGCCTTAAAAAAGAGGGGGCTCATCAATCAGGGGTCCACATTAGCAAATTCCTAAACCCTGTTCTGACATGTTTTGTTTCGTTTGGCTTTTCCATTCTTGGATCAAGTTCTTGAAGCTCCCAACCATGAACCCTAAACCCCACCTATCCCTATGTGAGCCTCATAGCCCTTTTAAAGGGATCCCGATTCGACTCTTCCATTAAGGCTAAACCCTAAACTCTGAAGCCCAGGAGCAGCCAATAACTCCAAATGCCTCCAACATTGGCCTGGCTGGCGTCAGGTTCGGTCGGCCAATGAAAGTTTAGGGTTTAGGGTACACTTAGGGGTTAAGGCTTTCGGTTTTTGGATTTGGGGTTTTGAGGGTCCTAGTCTGGGCAACTGCCAAAAGTTTCGGGCTTATGGGTTTCGGATGTATGCTTCAGGTCTTGAGGATTCTAGAATACAGGGGTTTAAGGTTTAGCGGTGTAAGGTTAAAGGGCTAGGGTTCGTTAGGGGCTCAGCATCTAGAGTTTTAAGGCTTCGGGCTTAATCAGGGTTTGGCAGTTTTTCCAGCCTGAAGCTTTATGCCTGAGCGCTTCGTTGCCATGCACCCTAGACACCAAGCCTTAAACCCAAACCTTAGGCTAAACCTACACGAAAGCTTGGAGTTCAAGTCCCTTGGTAAGCTACCCCTTGTACCCTCATGTAACCTTTTGTACCCATACATGGCCGTGTATATGGGGGCTTTCCCAAAAATTAATTAGAGGTCCTTTCTTCGGGGCTCCTGGTAAAGGGACTTTAGTGTATTGGTGCTTGTGTTGGGGTCCTCCTATTTCGGGGCAATTATCGCATCGCTACACGCACTCTGCAAAACTCGAAACACTATATAATACGTCCCCACGTAGCCTGATAGCTACCCCTAAGCCCTCAACCCTAAATAAACACCTTAAACCCTAAACCCGAAGCCCTTGAGAAACCCCAGCACGAGGATACATCAAGACAGCAGCAATGGCTCAGCAGATTGCATTGGCGAAGCTTGGCTGCGAGGTTCGGTAGGGTCTAGGACTGGGTGTTTGGGATTTAGTGTTTAGGACTTGGGGTTCAGAGCTCAGGGTCAAGATTTGCGGTTTAGGTTTAGAATTTGGGATTTGGGGTTTAGGGTTTAGGATTTGGGGTTTAGAGATCAGGATTTGGGGTTTAGGGTTTTTTGACCTCCAGAAGGCACCTTCCGTTCTGAGAAATTCCGCGTTATTCTGTTGATGGCAAAACCCATGACCCTCTGCTATGATAACAGAATTCCCATGCAAAAGCCGGTGGAAGTGTCATGCAAGATTTCATCCGTCAGCCGGTTGCTCGTGAGCGCTTCTCAGACATACGTCACAAGTAATAAGGGCAGAGGGTAATGTAAGGCTTGAAGGTTTGGGGCTTGAGGTGTGTGGCTTAGTGTTTGTGAGGTAGCTTTTGGGGCTTATGTTCAGATGCTACCGTGATACCGGCTGTGCTGCAGACACACTAGATTGTTTACTCTTGAGTACTGAGGGATCATATGGACTTGCCTGAAGAGAGCGATATGGTGAAATTCAACAAGAACACACACACACATCAGTTGTGCATGTGGGGTTAAGTATTCTTCGCGCGGAAGTGACCGTACAAAGGGTACCAAAACTCCACTTGAACCTAAAACCTTGAAATGTGCGGTTAGGGAAAAGCTTGTCTGCCTAGGCCACACATGAAACCTAGACTGTGTCTACCCTGAAGTAGAACACCCTAAGCCCCAACACCGTCCCAGGAAGTATCTGCTGATCTCACGCAATTTGGAGGGGACTTGTTGCGAGGGATCCCACTCCGAAAGACCCTGCGGGGTGGCGGCAAACTTTGGAGGCGCATAGGGTTTAAACCCTAAATCCCTAAACCCTAAATCCCTAAACTCTACACCCTAAACCCTAAATCCCTAAACCCTAAATCCCTGCACCCTAAATCCCTAAACCATGAATCCCTAAATCTCTAAACCCTGAATCCCTAAGTCCCTAAATCCCTAGATATAAATGGAGACATTTCAAAGATCTGAACACCATCCCTTGGAATTGGAGCCTCCGACCGGAACACGCAGGTTAGGGTTAGGGTTCAGGGTTTAGGGTTTAGGGCACCCTCGAACTTTAGCTCCCAAGGTTTGAGTGTAGGGTTGAGAAGGTTTTGGGTTGGAACTTAAGGATTTTTGGGTTTCAAGGTTAGAGTTGAGGGTTTAGGGTTTTGGGGGCTGAAGCTTCAGGATATTGGGCTCTACATGCGCATTTTTTTATTTTTGGGGAGGTACTAATTACTCAGTATAACCTTCAATGGTAAGCAATGCAAGACCTGTTGCAACCTAGACATTGAAGGTTTCACCCTGCAATCACAAACCCTGAACTCTGAACTCCAGACACAACCCCAAACCCAAAACTCTAAACCCTAAATTTAACTCTTAAGCCCCCAAAAAACCCAACCCCATATACCCCAGAGCCGAAACCTCAAACCCTAGTAGATCCCATACTTTCGAGTCCAAACCGTATATACAGAGCGGTCTAGGGTCCAGCGTGTAGGGTTAAAGTTTTAGGGTTTAGGGTTGAGGGGTATACGCATAGATCTGTAGAGATACATAAAAACATATTCCTATCTAGTATTCTACACATATTTGTTTGGAGATATACCCCTATGGGCTAGTACCTACATTCGCTCTACCACTACCCGTGTAGCAGTAAGTGGTTTGCGGCGCTTTGAGCATCCAAACTGATGCTTGGGTGGAGCTTGCATGGAGCTTGGGTAGAAAATGGTGCGGCCCCCGTGATGGTCTAGTATCCAGGGCTTAGGGATTATATTTTGGATCTTTGGATATCACCACAAGAAGGGAGCATCGAATGAACAACAACTGAAGAGCCTCCGGCTCAGTCCGCC
>CAJNIZ010003603.1:56895-106907 GCA_905231905.1 Symbiodinium pilosum | reverse complement strand
GGGGGGGGGGGGGGGGGGGGGGTGGAGTAGAGGGGGTTTTTAAAGGGATCTGAACGCCCTGAGGCTGGATGCCTCGGCGAATTTTGGGAAACTCCCAGAAGGCCTTCATTGAACCCAAACTCGCCGAACTCCAAATTGACAAAAGCATCAGGCTACCGCAGAAATCAGGACCGTATGATTACCATGTGCTTCTTATACGTTTTTTTCTGTGGCCGGGGATAGCCTTAAACCCTAAACCCTAAACACCAAAGTTTGGGTACTGCCCCCCCCCAGTAACAGTCTATATTAAGTGTCCTATTAAGGGCTATATATAACCATATTAAGAAATGTCATCCAACTGTTACTGAGGGGAGGCAGTACCCAACCTTAACCCTAAACCCCTAAACCCTAAACCCCTAAACCCTAAACCCCTAAAGTATTACATATCCCAGCCTCGCAGCCCACGGCCTGAAGTAGTTTAGTCTTCGGGAGCATGAAGTCCAAGGCCAGGAGCCCGGGGGTGGGGAAGCATATGAGCCGTACTTAGTTTCGGGTTTAGGGGTTTAGGAGTTTAGGGTTTAGAGATTGATATAAGCAGTATTCGATTTGGGGTTACTGTGGTACCCATGATAGAGTAAGATTCTATCCTCCTTTTGGGGTATAGTAGTTTATATAAGGTTCAACCACCAAAAAAATGCTACTCACATGAGCTATAGTCTAAACTCCTCAAAGGTGGCTATAAAAAGGATTATATAAGCTTTATGCTTTAGGCTTTAGGACATAGGATTTAGGGTTTAGGGTCTAAACTCCTCAAAGGGGTCCCCCTCTAGTAGATGGAATAGGGCTTTGGGTATATGATAATAAGATCCCCATTGCCATATACCCCATATTCTATCTACTTGAGGGGGACGATATATAGTAGACTATATAGGGGAATATCATAGAGACGAAAAGGTTGCGGGAATTTGTGGGCCTTAACTTCCAAACCTCGGAACCATAGTGCGAACGATGAAAGAATGGCCCAAGCGTTAAGTTTTGTTTGGGGCTACGATAGGCCCCAGTTTTAGGGTTACCATCAAACCCAATTCTGTGTAGGCCCTCCAGAAAGAAAAAAAAAAAAACAAACACAGAAACCACCTCAATCCCAAACCCCTGAACCACAACTCCTCAACCCCTGAACCCTAGACCCCTAAACCCCTAAACCCTCATAGCTTGAACTGAGATACGCCCGGAAGTATACCTTTCGGCTACATCTGCGTGCTCTCGACTCCGCTCCTGAACGTCGCCTTGGAAGGAGGGTGGGTTAGGATTTGGGATTTAGGGTTTAAGGTTTAGGGTTTATGGTGTGGGTTTATCATGTTACTTGTTATAAGCTTAGCTACAATCCCTTCAACTGGATTCAAATAGGTTATCCCACCCAAATAGTAGGGTAGTATACCCAGTTATAAGTGGATGCTAAGTCCCACGAACCTCCAAGTATAGCTGGGGAATTGGTAGCGGAATAGTTTTGGTAGCTATTCAGGCCTCTGGCTATCTTTTCAAACTTGATCCTTTTATGCGCCAAGGAACGTAGGCGTAGTGTCGTTTTCCATCTGGCACGCCAAAAGTAATCACAATTTGGACAGCGACTCATCAGGAATAAGACACATGGAGAGACTACACAGCAACTGTATGGAGTTCCTAGTGCAGGACTGTGGTAACAAGGTACTTTCCCGGAGATGGGAGGACCGCAGTGTAGACACCCAAATATAATACTAATCCTTATTATTGGGACCCCAAAAAATTGCCCCTCATTTTGGGAAACTCCCGCGAATCACAGCACTTTCAGGCTCGTTCGGTAATTTCGTAAAACCACTCAACGCGGGCCCCACATGGCAGGTTTCAAAATCAGGGGTACATTTTGAAGGGGAGCTCCTAGAATACGGCTTAGAACATGCATATTGAGGTCTTTCTACGGGCCGTATATCCATGAATGCCCACATGTCTTCCACGGTAAGGTTCAGACCGGAGCCCTTGACATTAACAATTCTAAGCTCAGGGCAATTCCAGACTCCTGTATGAGCAGAGCCCCAACATCCCTTAGTAATTCACTTGTAAGCTATAGTCTAAACTCCTTGAAGTCATATGGAGGATTATATCGGAGAGTATTATAGTGGTTATGAAGGGGGATGCTAGGAGTTTAGACCCTGAACCTCTAAACCCCAGCTCGTGTATGCCTTTGGTCCCTCTGGCCCCCATCATTTACAACCCAGCGAAAACCCCAGCTACGTCAGGCCTGAGGGTTTGGATAGCGGTTTAGGGTTTAGGTGCTTCTTGACACCCTCCAACCCACTCCAGGAGATTCCAAACTGAACACATGCAATTTGGCCATTCGGTGAACAGCGTAGACATCGCTCAGATCTTTGCGGTTGAAGCTTCTTAAGGTTGAGGGATATTTTTTAGCGATAATACACCGGTATATATTGGGGTTGGTTAGGGATAATGGAAACTAAAATGGAAACTACTACAAGATACTGGGGGTTATATAGGGACTCCGGGTAGCAGAAATGCGCTGGGAACAGGCGTACTGACGTTGCTGAAGAGCGGCTCCTCCTTCCACAGCATCTTTGCCTACGCCTTGAGCACGGTGTCCTGGCAAAGAGCATCTCCCAGGTTCCAAAATTAGGGGTACCTTTTTAAGGGTCCCTATAATAAGGAGTATAGTATATTGGGGTCTATATTGGTGTTCAAAGAACATGTGAGCTGTAGTCTAAATTCCTTAAAGGAGGCTATATAGGGTAGTATTTAGGGGATAGGGGTTATTAAGGTAGACTAGGACTCATATCTTTTATGGGTTTTAAGGGTTCGTGTAGGATTTCTTTTGGGCCGGAGAGGGGTTCCAATGGGTTTAGGGTTTAGGGTTTAGGGCATTATAGATATTTTCGGCACCGATGTGCATTCTATCCAGGATCTTTCAAAGTGTTGGGATTGGGGTTCTCAGTTCTTGGGCTTCTCCGTCGGGCAGGTACTTTCAACATGAGTCCAGGGCTTTCAGTATTCATTTCTCAAAGTTTAATTGACCGCCTCATGCAATCAGGATTTTGGGACTATAGGTTGGGTACTGCCCCCACCCTGAAACAGTCTAGGGTCCTATTGAGGGCCATATATAACCATATTATATTTATTATCCAACTGTTAGTCAGGGGGGGCAGTACCCAGCCTAAACCCTAAACCCGAAACCCTAAGCCCCTAAACCCCAAACCCTAGGATTTTGGGCTCTAGGGTCCTACGCCTTGCTACACAAACGCAGGCTACGCCCCACGGGTTAAAAAAGCCCAAGGCAGAGACTAAAACCCCAAGCGCCAAGGGTTCAGGGTCTAGGGTTTAGGGGTTTAGGGTTTAGGGGTTTAGGGTTTAGGGTTCCGGACTCTGAAATGTCCAAGGGTTCAGGATTTAGGGTTTAGGGGACTGGAATGTGATAAGCAAACTTAGGCGCAAAGTCAAGTATGTTTGCAGCAGAAGTCCTGCGCGCCTTGTCAAGAACTATAACCTACTCGTATCAACCACCAGCAGAAAGTCACAGAAATCGTGATATGCATGTACGTAGTCCATATCTTGGCTCAGCAAAATGTAGTAGATACAGTTCTACAATCTAGATAAGTACCCCAAGCGAAGTCCCTACACCCTAGGCCACAACCGCTGAATCTTCCAACGCTGACCTCATGAGGTGATAAGCCTGCCCTTGCTGTGGGTGCCGGCCGTGCTAATTCTGACCGTCTTCGTGTGTGAGCGAGGGGTCACGCCGGGATCAGGCCGTTGGCGAGACTACCTCCAGACGCTAGCTCCTCGGTGGACATCAACCCTAGGAATCCATGTATACAAATAATACCTACATTGGGCCCTAAAGTCTGTATATATTGCCTACATTGGGCTATTTGGATCCCTAGGGTCAAGGGTCAAGGTATAGGGGTGGTTGTCAAAATTATGGTCCCCTTTTGGGGTACCCGAAATATTAGGGGCCGTAGTATAATAGGGATCCAAAAAGGGACCATAATTTTTACAACCACCCATATCATTGATACGGGTGAAGGTATATTCCCTGGTGTAGGGATGATATGGGGCATTCGGGGAATGTTTGGAGCTTGTCAGCTTCCCAGGAGTACGTTTGAACATGTCTGTATTTGGATTTTTTACTGGCCTGAATCCTTATACAATCCTTAAAAGGCCATGAAAATTGAGGGCCCGGAGACCTAGCCCAGTATTTCCGTAAACGCAGGCTAACATGGAGATACTTCATGGGTAGAGAGGTTTTCCATTCGTTTGATGGTTTACCTACCAGTGGTCAGTCGAGAATAAGGGAATATAGTCCCCATTTTAATCTCTATAGAATGCGTCCCCTTATTCACTGGTAACCACCAGTAAGTTTAGGGTTTAGTGTTGATCTTGGCTTTTGCGGGTGAAGGTCAGACACATTGGATTCCAATGTCAGCCCTCAATTCCAACCCAGGGCGTCCCCTGTATAGCATTGGAGGAACATGTACCCGAGTCCAACCCTCCAATACCAACAAAAAGGTGTAGTTTACCTATCCTCAAAAGACAAGAAGCTACAATCATGGCCAAATAGCCTTTAAACAAAGGCCTTTATCCTACGTACTTTGGGGGTCCAGAAAGGAGTCTTTTGGACCGGAGGACTGCTGCCACCCTCCCCACCGCAAGCGAAAGTGTGCGACCCATGTGCACGCAATGAAGGCCATCGTCCTGGCTGTATGGTTCATTTTCACGCTCGGTGCCCTGTGCGCCTCGGCATATGAATACGATATAGGGTTTATAGGGTTTAGGGGTTAGGGTCTAGGGTTTAGGCTTAGGTGTGCATGATACCCCGCGAGGTTCCATACAGGGAATTCCCATGATCCTTCAGAAGCTCAGTCAATGTGACTATCTCTACAGGTGAGAAACCCCGTGATGCCAGGCTCCTGGGAGGTTGAACCAATTTAGGGTTCTTTTGTCGGCCGCCATCCAGACATTAAAAAAAATGAGCGAACAAACAAGCAAATGGAGATGTGAAGCAAATGAATATGTGTACAAGTGTGTGTGTGTATATATGTATACGTGCATATGTATGATGCGTATCTAGGACTCCTCTGTGTTCAGGGTCTTTTATTCGCGGTGAGATTTTTGCGAATGTTTGTGCGGATTTGACAAAACTTTCCCGTTCACAATTTATAAGGTTTGGGGCTTAGGGTTGAGGAATTCGTGGATGAAATTTCCTTAGGAGCTGTTTAAACTTTTGTTCTAGCATACTCTCTTGGAATGATTAAACGTGATACTTTGGTTATAGGTCTGAGGGGATTACAGGATATCTCAGCTTCCAGTTCAACCTACTGAAATGTCATTACGAACGAATATCTCAGCCTTAAATGGAAGATTCCCTAACTAGGGAAACCAACATAGACCGCAATGGACAACGATGCTTAACCATAAACCCCTACATCTTAAGCCTTAAATCCTGATGATAGGGACGGCCCCAAAAGGAATGCCGTAATCTCGGGAACCCCACCCCCAAAAAAAATCAGTCCTTAAATCATCAAAGCGCAGTCATCTACGCTGAGCCTTGCGTTTTGGGAGGGTTTAGGGGCTTAGAGTGTAGGGTGTTAGGGTTTAGGGATTTAGGTTTAGGATTTAGGGTTTAGGATTCATAAACCCTAAATCCCTATAAGCCCTAAATCCTAAACCCTAAATCCTAAAACCCCAAATCCTAAACCCTAAATCCCTAAACCCTACATCCTAAACCCTACATCCTAAACCCTAAAGCCCTAAAGGGCTTTAGGGTTTTAGGGTTTCGGGAGCCTGGCCCCTCAACGTCGTGAAAGCCTCCGACTCCTCGCTGCCCCGCATCCCCTGGGTGTCTCTCAAAATAGGGTGTAGGATTTAGGGTTCAGGGTTAAGGGTTTATAGGGTTTATAGGGTTTATAGGGTTTAGGGTTTAGGGTTTAGGATTCAGGGTTCAGGGTTTAGGGTTTAGGGTTAGTCACTATGGAATCCCTGTTCTAAATCCCCAAACTCTGTATACTGCCCTGATACCTCTACCTGGACCCTGGATGTCCAGCTTTTTGTTGGATATACCTTGCGAAAATGTAACACCATCTTTTTTGCCCTGAACCCCAAACCCGAAACCTTAAGGAAGGTCATTCAGGACCGAAGTTGCGCCGCAAGGAACCCTGTTTTGAGGAAATCCGCATAAGGGTTTTAGGGTTCAGGATTGCAGAGTTCCGGACCTTCCAAAATCATCTCTGTTCATTCTGCTCATGGTTTTAGGCCTTGAGGGGTAAAAGTTCCGAGAGGAAGGCAATTCTCCATTTCTGCCATGCGGTTAAAGGGCTTAGGGCTCAGGGCTTTGAAAATTTAACCACTGAACCCATAAGGTTCATACACCAGTTCCCATCTGCAGGGTCTATGGTATCTGCAGTATTCTCTCCATGGGCTAGATCAGTCCGTGACGTTTTCTCTACACTAAATCCGGAACCCTAAGACCCTCTAAGTCAACTAAATGCTGCGCGGAAAAGTTGCGTGCCGATTTACGAGTTTTCGCAAAACTTCAAGAATCCAACAATGACTACAGCTCGCTACTTGCCGCGCTTTCGCAAAAATCCAAAACCCCAAAAATGCCTCGGCCGAGTTTCCTTACCAGTTTACAGCTTTTCGCACAAATCATCGATTAAAAAAAAATCTGCGAATTTTCGCAAAATTTGACAGATGTTCGGCAAAGATCGAGTATTTGTACAAGCTTAAATATATTCAGGTAATTTAGAGAGTAAAATGTAGGGCTACCCGTTAGTCCCCCATCGCAGAAGACACCTGTGTTTGCTGGTATTTGCACCGGGAAGAAAACAGACAGACCCACGAGCTCAACAAAACTAAAACTCTGGCTTAGGAAAAAAGCGGGGCTAAAGACAGAAGTGGACGCCATTCCATCAAAGGTTAAGCCTGCCAAACACAATGCAGGGCTTCGTGTTCACTAGGCCGTACAGCCTGCAAGGTCTTCCAATATACCCTCCCCCGTTTTGTTGTCTGCCCTAACTCTCATATCCCCAAACCCTAACCTAGCCTCTCAGGTTTCGTATGCCGAAGTCCCTCATCCACGGTCTTAATCATGGACCCTAAGGTTCTTGGAGGGTATACACTAGGTATACGAGGTCCCCAGGATAAAGGGCCCATACTAGACAGCCATGCTTCCACCCTCAAACAGGTGCTACCAACCCCGAACCCTAAACCCTAAACCCCTACCTGGACCCCAAAAGTATGTAAAATAATGACCTTTATGGCTGTTATTATGGGTTCAAGGCCATTATTTTACATCCTTTTGGGGGTTTAGGTAAACCCTAAACCCCTAAATCCTGAAGCTTCAACCCTAAAATCTCAACCCTAACACCCGACGTACAGGTGCCATATCGGCAAGCCAGACCAGCTTCGAGCTGGTCTTGCTGTGGACGGTAATGTCGCTGCTCTTCTCCAGTTGCACCTCGCAAGTCTTAGTTCCGGGCTCTCTTTTCCTCACGGCCTGGGCAGAATTTTTTTTTTGTTTGCGCCGTGCCCAGGAATTTTGCGGCATTATATTACCTACTGTTAGGGTTGAGGTGGCGAAGAGGATTGGGGGAACGGATCCCTTTCATCCCTGATCATAGTCCCCTTCTATTAGGGTTGCAGATTGATAGCTTAGAGTTGTCCAAGAACATGTTACGACAATCATGTGCATCTTCTGGGAAGGTAGGGATTTTACAGAGGCTGCGGTTTAGGTCGGGCGTTTCTCAAAATTGTGAGCACCTTTTATGCTGCGGAGTTCTCATAACATCTCATAACAATGCCCTAAACCCCAAACCCTAAACCCTAAACTCTAAGCCCTAAGAGCAAAGCCCAAACCTAGAACACTGTACCCTGAAGCCCTTAACCCCAAACCCTAAACCCTGAACCCAGCATTGTTCAACATGAAAATAGGCGGCAAAAGCGGCCCGTAGGACGATATCATTGCTTCAGGGTTTAGACCTTGTCCGTTCTTGTTTACTGGGGTACCCTTAAGGTACAAGAAGTTACCATAAGCATTATATAGAATGAACACACACACACACATATATGTATATATACACGTGTATACATACACGTACTGATATATCGCAAAAAATGGTAGCATACGCCACTGAAGTTCCTTGGCAGCAGCCTACTAGGGATGCAGGAAATTTCGCACCACCTTGTATACCCAAACCCTAGACCCTAAACCCTAAACCGAGGGTTTAGGGTTCAGGGCTTCTAGGCTCAAGGCTTTCTGTACTGCCTCAGAGGCCTTGAGCCCTAAACGCTAAGTGTGGATGCTTCACAGGATTTAGGCCACTTTGGGCTTCAGGGCTGAGGGTAGAAGAGTCCAGCTGTGTTTCGTAAGAGCCCTTGGCCTCAAGTTATCCCAGATTGTGTCAAGGAAGAAGTCCCTAAACCCTAAACCCTAAACCCTAGCCGTTTTGAAGCACAGTGGGTTTCAACTCCTGCTTCGAGGTCTTGGCTCCATAATGGTGCTTCCCACAATTAGGGGTTACCATTTTGGGGGTGCCAATCATAGGGAAACCCTAAACTCTAAACCCTAACCGAGTATTGGAGTATTTTTGGGTCTATATTGGGGTCCGCTCCCTGTAATGGAAACTGCTATGTGGACCCGGTATGCCCTTCTCAGGGTTTTGTCCTATTCCTTAAGCCCTGCACCCTAAACCCCAAGCCCTAAACCGTAAGCCCTTTAGGTATGGAAACTTAGGGCTTTGGGTTGGAGATGTGTCCTGCGAGAGAACTGCTCGGACTCCACATCACACGCAGGATTGGGAACTTCAGTTTTAGGGAGGTGTTTGCCTGAGCCCCAACAGTCACGGAGGTGCAGGGTTTAGGGTTTAGAGTTTAGGGTTTAGGGTCCAGAGTTTAGGGTTTAGGGTTTAGACTTCAGGGTTTAGGGCGTAGGGTGCAGCTCAAGAGGGGTGTCAAGGCCATGGAAGCTTAAAGGCTCGGTGGGTGTAGGTTCCTCTGAGGGGGGCAGACGGAATGGTCGAATGCAACATCTATTTTGTCCTGCTTCCTCCTAAATGCTACTAAAAAGCACACATGTGGACTCTATAGAAAACGTGAAGCCTCAAACTCCTTTGAACATGAAACCCTTACCTGGACCTCACAAGTAGGTAAGGTAACGGCCTCAAGTGAGAAACTTGTTTTTGCTATCCACTTTGGAAGGTTCAGCTAGGCCTACACCCTAAACCCTCTATACCAACATATCTCCCTATACATCCCAATATATCCTTATACATCCCAATATAAGCTACATTTGGGGTCCCGGGAACCTCCTGTAAGTTCGCAACCCTGAGCCTTGTTAAAGTGAGGTACTTGGCGCTACTGTTGGCGTTGGAGAAGGGGCAGCGCCTGAAGTAATGCAAACGCCAAAGTATTGTGGGCTTCAGGGTTTGGAGCTTCCCATATATTCTGGGGTTTAGGTTTTAGGCCTGTGGCCCCCAGAATGGAGAAAGATATGGCAAAGAACATGGAACATGAAATGGGAACTGGTTTTAGAACCCTGCCGGCCTGAACCACAAGAAATGTTTGAGAACAGGGAGGTTCCAAGAACTCGGGTCCTTTTTTGGGAAGGTTTGAGCATATTCCTTTGTTGGGTAGAGGGACTTATAACTCAATGATTGTGGCGCTTCACAAGTTTTGGTCCCCATATGTCCCCCAAATAGATTTGAATGATTGGGTTATACATATTTCGCTTGCTTAGAACAATCCTAATCCTCGCTTACCCCATTAACCCCTACATTAATCCTACTTCTAGACCATTTTCATTGGGATAAAATTACCCTGAACCTCTTGGTAGAATCCGAAAGCTGACTAAAGACGCTTTTGGCAACAATTTCCTTAAACCCCGAACCTAAACTGGGATTATATAGGAGTTTTATTGGGGTTATATTGGGATAATGGAAAAGAAAATGGAAACTGGTTCTGATATATAATGGAAAAGAAAATGGAAGCTACTATAGTATAATGGGGTATAGTATAATACAGAAGCTCAAGGGAAGTAATGTGGATGCCATGGTGCCAATCATGGACAATCAAGTGGAAAAGGGCATGGAACATGAAACGGACATTAGGTCTCCATAGCTTTTTGACGGATGATTATGTAATGCAGGGGTTTGAATAAGTGTCCGCACTTTGGTCCTTGATTCCGTAGACAGTGACGGTACAGATTACCTCGACCTCAGCAGACCCTAAATCCTAAACCCTAAACCTCCCAAGCCCTTAACCCTGAACCCTAAATCCTAAACCCTAAATTAAGTCTTCATTTAGCCCCCTTACAGTGCCGGAAACATCCCGAAAACTTGGTGCTGGCACCATTCAGGGTTCTAGCCTGTATCACTAGGGTTTAGCGTTTAGGATTTAGGGTTTGGGGTGTAGGGTTTAGGGTGTAGGGCTCACAGCCACAGATCCAGTGATGTCCTGGATACCGAAGCATCTCCCTTTAGGGCCAAAGTATAGATCCTATAAAGTTTCAGGGTTCAGGGATTTTGTTTGTTTATGAGGTCTAGGGTTTAAGGTTTGAACCCTAAACCCTTTGGTAGAGCAACCCTAGGGTTGCAGGTTTCAACCCTAAACCCTAATTCCTTCGATAGCATATGATGATGATTCCCTACTAAGCCCCAGTAAACTATAGGATATACGAGGACTTTCTTGGACACTCCCAAATTTCGGCTCCCAAGCCTGATGTGCGGCTCAGTGCCCGGAAATCAGGCCTCCTTTTCGTCCCTGGGGCTCCCAGTAGCTAGGTTTAAGGGTTTCGGGTGTTTAGGGTTTAGCATTTAGGGCTCAGGGTTGAGGATTTAGGGCTGACGATATTTATAGGGTTTAGGGTTTAGGATCTAGGGTTTGGGATTTCTATATGGTTTAGGGTGTTTAGGGTTTAGGTTTTTAATTCGGGGAAATGTGGGGTTCTCCTAAGATTAGAGGTAACTTTTTGGGTGTCCTGCTGCGAAGGATTAGAGTAGTTTTGGGGTCTATATTGAGGTCCCCCTTTTCAGAGAAACATACCACTTAGGGTGTTTAGTGTCTTGGGTTTAGGGGAAATATGGTAGTCTTATAAAATTAGGGGTACATTTTGGGGGTCCTGCTATTGCCCAATCCCGAAACAAGAGTATATGACCCGCAACCTGGGAAGCTACTGTTTGAGTATCTGGGCTTCTTAGGATAGACAGAGGCTCCTTTGTGCTAAGTGGTTCTTCTTGGTTTGGGGTATGATCTGCTAATTTAAGGTTTAGTTTGGGTACTGCCCCCACCCAGTAACAGTTGGATAATAAGTATAAAATGGGTATATATATATATAGAGCCCTTAATAGGACCCCTAATATAGACTGTTACTGGGTGGAGGCAGTACCCAAGGTTTAGGGTTTCAGGACAACATAGGATCGTACGGTCGTAGGGTCCCAAGAGGGGCTCCCACATGACAAGCCCCAGATGCTTTTGGATTGTTTAGATGTCAGAATGGGTTAGTGTTGATTACAAGGAGCTATAGGGGTACACATAGCTAAACCTTAGGACATATAGGATGGTTGAGTAAGGCCATTCTCGAGGTTATTAACCCTAAACCCTAAAGCTTGGGCCCACCCAGTAACAGTCTATATTAGGGGTCCTATTAAGGGCTATATATACTCATTTTATACTTATTATCCAACTGTTACTGAGGGGGGGCAGTACCCAACCTAAAGCCCTATTTTTGGGCTTATTTTGGGGACTTACACCCTATGATAAGGGGCCCGGGGGTCGACTCTATAGATGCCAAAGCAGGGCCATTTATCGACTCGGAGCTCCAGGGTTTTCAAGTTGAAGCAATGGATGGTTCATGAAGTTTCAATTCTGAAAAAGACTACGTTAGGAGGACCCCCCACCCTGTAATAGTGGTATATTAGGACTATAAGAGGACCCTAATATAATTACCATTATCCTTTATAGTCACTATTACTGGGTGGGAGGTCCACCTGAAGACTACGTTTTAAATGGTTCTTGGATCTTCGAAAGATCCGGTGGCTGTTCTCGCAGACAGGCCTCTACCCTCAAACCCCAAAATCTTTCAGCGCCCAAAACCCAAAACCCTCACCCGTAAAGCGTTTCCATCCCTAATAGCATCTGCAAGCCAGAAGCCTGGAAGCCATTTGAATAATGCTTGTTGTAGTTTAGGGTTTAGGGTTTAGCACAGAACTTGGGTGTAAAAGGGTTACTTTTGGGTTCAAAAGGGGCGAATACCACAAGTGACGAGTGGTTTTGGAAAGAGGTTGTTTGGAAATTATTGGGGGGGGTGCTTACCATCTGAATCCGCCCAGCGTCGTTTTTTTCAGGACCTGAACAATGCGGTAGTGAGGCCCTCTAGGCAGCTAAACGCAGTTTCATGCAGAATCAACTTGGTTTTGAGAGGAATTGGTCAGCATCACAAAAAACCTAGCAAGCACAGGTATCACATCGATGAGTGCGTCTCAAGAGTGGCCGCTAGACCTCGAAGATACCGAAAACAACGGCCTTTTGCCGCAACAAGGTGGGACTAGGCTATTGTAATCGGTATGTGGGAGGTTAAGAAAATCCTAAACTCTAAACGCCTAAGCCCTAAACCCCTAGACCCTAGAACTCTAAACTCTGCCAAGACCCATCCCGAAATCCCAAGCTCAAGGCTCGAAATTCGAACAGCCCAGATGATTCCGGTGGGTCTCGGGACTCACCCAACACCTTCCCTAAGCTTTCAAGTGCCCAAAGACAAAACGGTCTCGGATGTAGGGGTTTGGTCTAAATTCCCTATAATACGGGGTCCTATATTTAGGGAAACTACCATGTAGGGGTTTGGGTAGAGGGCGTAGGATTTGGGCTTCAGAGCTAAGGCAATATGAGCTATAGTCTAAACTCCTAGTATCCCCCTTAATAACCCCTACAGTAGTCCCCTATATGATCCCCTATGTAACAATCTTTAAGGAGTTTAGACTATAGCTCATATGGTCCGAGGCCCGCCTTCCAGTTCAGGGTCTATGGCTTCAAAGACGTTGGCAAGCAGTTGTGGCGGGTGCTATCACCTGAACCTTAAAAGTATGTAGAATAATTGCCTTTTGGCCTATGTTTAGGAGTGTTGGGCTATTATGTTACCTACTTTTGGGGTTTAGGCAGGGGTCTGAGATGTGCACCTTGTAGCCTTTGCAGTTCACGTCTTTGGGGGCATGAGGGTTTTTGGTTGTCTTTGGACGAGGTCTATGCTGATTGGGCACTTGAAGCCTTAGGCGGCCCTGCATCTTGCATGGTGCAACATACTGTGAAGCGGAGGAGGGAGATCCTTTTCAAAGGCCTGAATTCGAAGGGGCTATGCCGCACGGGGCTGATTTTGAAACTCCCTCCCCCCTTCATAGTGTCATAGAGTTAACTGACCACCTGCTTTTCAGCTGCCTGCAAGAGGGGGCTTCTGAGCATGTGGGCGCTCCAGTTGACACTGCTAAACAAGAACCCTAAACTCAGACCTCTGGGAGGATCTAGAAATTAGATCCCTTATATAGACCCATTATAACCCCCTATATAATCCTAATATAAATTCTCATATGGTTCTGGGGGGTCTAATTTTTAGATCCCATTGGGGGTCTGGGAACTCTAAACTTTATTTCTCGAAGCCCATGGCGTCCGTCGGAGGGACTCGGTACGCTTTCCCAAGTTGCTATTCTAGAAGCCTAAATATGGGATTAGGGTTGGGATAATTACCAATATTATGGCCTAGGACGCCTTGTATATCGATGGTATAGAGTACTACAAATCGACCTCTAGGTGACTTTGAGTAAGTATTATAACTTTTATTGACCACAGGCCTTCGGGGGTTACTTGGGAGGCCCACATCGCCAATAGATAAATGGGGCAACGCACTGTGGCAAACAGCTCTTAAGGGCTTCTGCTGCTCACGCACTCCCCCCACTCCTGAACTCGAGTGAAGGAGCACAACTCCTTGAAATTTGGTCCCCGGTGGTGGACCGGCGGACCGGCTATGCAAACTCCGCGCACGGATCTGGCATCCACTTGGCGCTAGCCAAAGCTTCTGCCGTCACCACACACGGAGCGCGCCCGTACACTACACCACGCCAAGGACCATCTGCTCAGCAACTAGAGAACGACTTCTGCTTTCAGCTCCCTCGTCTTCCAAAGCTGGGGCACGGCCCCCTTTTGACGCTAGCCGTCGCAGCTCCCTTCCAGCCTTTTTCACACTGGTGCCGTCGCGGCTTCCCTTAACGCCAGTGCCGTCACTGGTCCAACTTAGTTTCTCAAGCAGCTGAAACTTCATAGCATATTCCCAGGCCTCCAGCCTGTACTTGCATAAGCCCACGAAGAAACGCAGCGCGCGTAAACTTGGGCTCATAACCTGCAAGAGACCTTATTACTTGGCCATGCTGAATGACCTCATTACTTGGTGATTGTGCCCACCTGCACCCAGTCCAACCACCCACACGAAAGGATGTTGGATATGGGGCCACGCGCTGTGGCAAACAGCTCTTAAGGGCTTCTGCTGCTCACGCAACAAGCATTGTCCAACTGTTGCTGAGGTGGGGCAAGTACATTGGCAGTACCCAAGCTTTGTTCTTTAAACGCCCAGGAGAACTTGTAGTGTGCCTTGCACAAAATGTAACTTGCCGACATTAGCTACTGAGATTTGCCATGACGTGCGACTTCTGGCTCGATGGCTATAACGTCCCCCTTAAGTAGATAGAATATGGGGTATATGGGTATCTTATTATAAATATCCCCAAAGCCATATTCCATCTACTTCAGGGGGACTGTAAGTTTATAAGTTTATAGACCCTGCCGCATGGTAGTCTAATCGTGAATCAGCGTTTCCGCATGCCAAAGTTTTCAACTGAGGAAAACCGCCTACCCGCAAATATGTCCATACGGGATCATGGTAAGTTTACTAGAATTACTAGAGGCCCTGTATATCTAAGGTTATAATCATTGGCCCCCAGCATGGGCCCTTAACTCTGGGGTCCTTACATAGCTACTATATGCCCTACATGTACCCTTGAGGGTCGGTAGAATCCCCCTAAAAGGCCAAAGGCCCCATATTAGGGGCCCATACTTCTAACCTCAGAGTATATCTTGCATCTTTGCCACTGTCAAATTCCTATGATGCCACTGTCAGTAGGTTGTTGGAAATAATCGAGCCCCTACATATGTATACACGCACGCTACACCCTGTCCCAGAATCCCTCTCTAGTGTTTTTGGCCTGGCAACACGTGGACCTTCTCTGGGTTTCTGCTAAGGAACTTAAAGCGAAGTAGCAGTTACTAGTGATACATAGGATGGAGTCGTAAGTGATGCGATATATGTATATATATACACACATTGATATACATTGCATAGTCCTGTAGCATGGCTCTATAGCATGGATAAGTATATAGTATGGGTGTACAGTATGGGTGCATGGTATGGTGTGTATAGTCTTGGTATAGTATGGATATACAGCATGTGTAGATGGTGAATAACGGGGTCTCCTTACAATGGTAACTCCGTCCAAGTTCTGAACAGCAACCCAGTCTTATATGTCATGGAGTCTGCAGGACCTGTGGAAAAAGCCGCGGTCTTCTTGGAGGGTTTTGAAGGCTTCTTCAGGGTCATCCTAGGATTTTTTGGTCCCCTCTACCGGCTATCCTTAACTTGGGACCCCTAAAGCCTACGCCCTAAACTCTAAAACCAAAGCCCTTTTCTATTTCCTTAGAGCCTATTCCTTCTCTTTACTTGAGCTATAGTCCAAACTCCTAGTATCCCTTAAGAAGCCCTATAATCCTCCCCTATGTAACCCCCCTTTAAGAAGTTTAGACTACAAAACCCTAACACTAGCCTATTTGGGTCTACATGGGTAGTGGTTGTCCTGGGAGGCCCTTTCTTCAGGTGAAGTGTTGGAGGCTGCAGGTCGTTCGCAGGGATGGGTTTGTAAGTAATCACCTATCTCTATGGCTTCGGGTTTAGGATTTAGAGTTTAGGGTTTAGAGTTTAGGGTTTAGGGTCTAGGGTTTAGAGTTTAGGGTGCAGAGTTTAGAGTTGAGGGTTTAGAGTTTAGGGTTCAAGGTTTAGGGTTTAGAGTTTATAGTATAGGGTTCAGGGTTTATAGGGTTCAGGGTTTAGGGTCTAGGGCTCATACTTGCTAGATTAGCATGCAGGGGATGTCTCGAGATTGGATCCTTTCTCGGGGCTGCTTTCAAGCGAGAGCCTGCTGCGCACTAGGAAGTCTGAAATTCCGAAGCCGAGAACCTTGCACACCAGCATTCCCTAAAACAAAGTAAATATAGAGGGCCGCAGACGCGATCCTCTGATGCAGAAGCCTACGTTTGAACCATTCTCTCTTTGCAAGACTTATAAGCCTAGGGTATAACCTGCCCCAAACCCTGTCCTAAGTATGTCGCCCTTGTCTTCTACTTCCACTATCGGCAAATCTATCCCCACACTGGGGGCATTTATTCAATAAGGGGTGCTGGGGTTGATTAGTTGGGGGAGGTGTCTAGTCCTGCTCATACAACCCTAAAGCCCGTAAACCCTGAACTCTAAGCCCAAACCCTGAGCCCTTCGCCCTAAACCCGAGGTTCCTAGTGATTTTCTTCGTGTACCAGCTTATCGACGCCGTCAATAACAAACAACTTCCACTCTGGGCCGGGGCCTACCAGTTTCAAAGCTTTAGGGTTTAGGGCTTAGGGTTTGGGGTTTGAGTAGAAATTCGGGCTTACGTTTTGGGGGTTGGCATTGGGGATTCACAGAAGGAACCCACGGAATCAGTGAGGGTTTAGGACTTAAGGTTTGGGTTGGGAGCCCCATGTATTTCTGTAGGAACAATAACTTGAACGTGAGGACTCTGCTAGGTACAATTCCTGTAATGTTTCTTGTATATTGTCGGTTTCCTATTTGGGGTCCACACTTCACTCCTTTTACGGGTGTCTTCTGCCGAAGGTTTCAGGGTTCTCGCGTTTGGGTTAGGACTATTTGGAGCTGACGCCCGCTCTAGCTGCCCGCCACCATCTTCTCCACTCTAGGCTTCGTGGCCTTCTCTTGGCTTTTGCCTTTCTTCGTGAGCCCTGCCAGGGGCATGCAAGCCAGTCTCCATGCCGCCTTTGCTGCCTGCCAGACCTAAACCCTTAACCAGAGCGGGCCGAGCTCCGCCATGCTCTTGCGCTTGCAGAGGAAAAATGAAGTTGCTTGCGACTGAAGGGACCATGACCACTGGACATGAGGTGTGTCCTCTTGGATCCGCAGCAGCTGGTTCTGCTCAGGGTTCTCATTTTTGCAATCGGCTTCCAGTTTCAAGTTTAGAGGGGTCTGTATTTGGTTTCGCCTTTTGTGTTCCGGGATGAGGCTTTTCGGGTTCAATGGCTTATGCTTTGGGAGTGTGTACCATTTTGTGTTTTGGGTGCTGGAGGGTTCCGTGGTCTGTTCAAACCCTGACAACTCTAAGCCCTCAACCCTAAACTCTAAACCCTAACACCCTACACTTCGGGGTCGCAAAGTTTAGTGGGTATTTGTCAGTCGTGGGGGTTGAGGCATTGAGGGTTCGGCAGCCAGTGGTGAAGTAAAATGTTCAAGCACATATGGAGTAACCAGACACGGGGACGGACTGCACAGAGCTAAAGGGCCTGCGGATCTTTCAACGAGCTTGTGGGTCTTCAGCGCGCAGGCTTTTCAAATTGGTGTTTGTGACTAGGGTCGTTGACGCTGGCTGGTGACCATGGACCGCAACGAAGAGCCCTCAACCAATTGAAAGAAAGCACCCCGAGCCTGCTCTTAACAGGGAATATGGGAATTTGTTATATAGGGTTTTTTGAGATTCAATTTCCTTATTCCCTGCTAAGAACCAGTAAGTTGAAGGCCGCCAGCCTTCATCAAAAGAAATAGGACGAGCGATTAGAGTCTGTATTTTAGGCTTCTCCCGGGTAGGTTAGACATTCCTGAACTTGAAAGGCTTGTTGTGGGACACTGCGGCTGCGTAATAGTCCTACCCATGGGGGATTGCTAGCCGTCCCCATGGGGGATTGCTAGCCGTTGATCTTAGTCTTCATGCTACATCGACGATCTGTCAAAAGGTGCGCTTCAGACAGCAGCAACTCTACATGCTCCCAGAAAGTCTTGCTAAGAATTCCACTGCTTTCCTTCCTTATCCTAGCTCTTTCAGCTCTATAAGGCCTATATGTCATCCTGTAATCCATCCCCACATGCACCTCAAAACGCCCCAAAGCCACATGCTCCTTAAAGGCGGCCATATAAGGGATATAGGGGACCACTAGAGGGGTCGTTAAGGGCCCAAATGAACTATAGTCTAAACTCCGAATATCCCCCTTAATCACCCTTTTTTCATAGTACCTTATAAATATACTGCCCTGTATAAACCCCTTTCAGGAGTTTAGACCCTAAACCCTAAACCCTATATAATCCACTATATAAGCCCTCCTTGAAGAAGCTTAGACACTAGCTCAAATGTGGGCGGACACCCAGGTGCGAGTTGTCCAAGTCACCGGAAATGAGTTCCTGCTCCTGCTGACGGTGTTGTGCCATGAGATGGGCCGGGGAGCCCAGACCGAAGGATGGTGTCACGCAACATGTATAGGGTTTAGGGCTAGGGTCTAGGGTAGAACCAAAGGGTATATGGTATAAGGTTTAGGGTTTAGGGTTGTTAAAAAAGGTTCTTTTACAGGGGCTTGTACAGGCATTATTTAGAGACGTATACGGATTCGGGCTTAGGGTTCTTCACGAGGTCCTTGTAACGAAGGGAGGGATCCTAACCAAACAGGGAACCTAAATTATGGCCATCTTTGGGACAGGTGTTTGAACAACTACCACGTAAAAGCCTGAGAGTGTTGTAGACCAAATACCCGCAGTAAAACCGTTTATACCCCTTTTTCTCGGGTTGTAGGTCATGGTTATCTGTACCTGGAAGGTCCGGTTACAATCCACATGCACTTGCATCCTAGTCAATGTATCCCAGCACCTTCTCCTGATCGAAGAGGCTCATACTGTACCTTAATTCAAAGCACGCATATTCAGTTGCGACATTCATTAGAACTGGTGCTGAATATTTGCCAATATCATTCCATTCTCACCCTTATGTAACTATACAGCATACTATACCGAATTTTCAGGTACCTGAACCCCAAAGTATGACCCTACATAATCCCCAATATAAATCCCCTTTAAGGCCCTAAACCCTAAACCCTATAAATCCTCTATATAACCCCTTTAAGCAGCTGATATATTCATGAAGCTCTAAGTCCTTTGGCGCAAGGCCATGGCACTATGGCTCGTCGATGTGGCGGAACCATCGCGCAGGTGAGCCTGCTATTAATGAACGAGGTTTTTAGGGGGTGTAGGGATTTAGGGTTTCAGGGTGTGAGGGCTTTCGGGCTTTGGGATTTTAGGGTTTTATGCAGATAATAGGTTTTTTAAGGTTTTGGGGTGTGGGATTTAGAGTTTTAGGTTTTAGGGGTTTAGGGTCTAGGAGTTGATGGTTTAGGCCTAGGGTGCGGGATTTTGTTTTTAGGATGTTTAGTGCATCTAGTTCATGGTTTGAAGCGGCAAGCGTTGAGCGATTTCCACTTTTGAGCAGGAAGAGGGGGAAGAATCTTCAGGCAGCTTCGGCGTCATGTCCTGTCTTCATCCTCCTTGCCGATCACAGGACGTGACGTCACCCTACAATCTAAGCCCCTAAACCCCTAAATCCTAACTCCCTAAGCCCTAAACCCCTAAATTCTCAAACCCTTAACCCTAAACCCCTAGACCCTAATGTCAGGGTTGCGGCCTAGAATGTGATGCTGGTTTGTTCCCACATGTTACGCTCGTTTCTGACTGAGCTTCAAGCAGAGAAACATCAAGAAGGAAATATCAAGACGGGATATGGTAGCTTCCCATATGGGGTCCAGGGTTTAGGGCTTAGGGCGCTTAAGATAGGAGACCCGAATAGAAACAGTATACTATTATCCTCATTATCGGGACCTCTGAAGAGGTACCCCTAATCTGGGAGACCCCACGTAGTGGGGACATTGCCGTGGGCGGCACCTGCATTCAGTTTAGAATGCAAGGCAAGGATAATTGGCCTTGGACGCGAACACCTCTGGCTCAGTAACAAGGCCACTGGAACCAAACTGAAACTGAATGGTTAAATTCCGTTTACTCAAAATCCTACATGGAACTTCTTGTTCCTTACAGCTCCAGTCGTTACAGGGCCTGCAAATCGTAGATGATTCAGGGTCTTCGTTTTCCTGGGACTCAGTCTGTCGTAAGGTCTTGGGCCCGACGAGGTAAACATTTGTCTTCGGATATGGGAGTTTCCAAAAGTTAGGGGCCCCTTGCCGAGGGGTCCCTGCAGTTGGTCTTTGTTGGGCCCCTCACCATGAATGGCAACTACCACATGACCATGCGAAGACAACATTGGTGATGTTGAGGAGACAGCCTTGAAGTAACTGGCCTAATTCACGAAAAGGTCATGGCATGTAGTTGACATGTGGGATTTAGGGTCCAGGGAGTAACGGGGGCAAGCCTCACTTCAGAAGTGTTTGTTGCATGCCTCTTCCAGCATTCATGGAACAGCTTGGCTGGGCTTAGTTAATGAGCCTTTAGTGAGGGAGTTCGCAAGCTTTGAGAGCCGCCGCTACCCGAATCCCGCAGTTGACACAGGGGGGAGGTGTGCTCGTTGCCGCGTACTGCGCAAACCTTGAACCTGGACCGAGGCTGGAATTTCACGTGGGATAGCTAGGCTGGACTAGGCGACCCACCATGGGAGGGGGGAGGGGTGTTCTGCAAGGGGGAGTAGAGGAGGTTGTCAGGGGGTTCCAAACGCCCTGAGGCTGGATAGCCTTGGCGAATGAGGCAAGGAGCCTGAATTGATAGCACCATTAGTCCCTGACAACCCTGATGTACCTGGTCCTAATTTTCTACTTATGTAGGTACCATTACTGCCCAAGAATCCTCATATACCTGTAGTAGAATGTCCACTGAGGTCTTATTTTGAAACTCTCTAGGTTCCTGCATCAGGCAAGGACTCTGATCCGCCTTGCCGCCGCAGCCGCCAAAGCTTGGGCTCAGAACATTTGCCTAAACCATCTATGCTTTAAGGAGCCCAAGGCTGTTCGTGGCAGCCGCAGGAACCCAGCAGGATGTCACAGGCATTGTAGAAACCTGAATAATCAGCAACATTATTCCCTGAGAACCTTCACTCTGATTTCTGAATACCCCATACATTGCATAATTTGCAGAGATTCCCTGACACCCAAGCAACGGATAGATTCGGCCATGGTTTCATGGCTCGCTCCAGGCCATCACTTATTCTGCCCCTAGGACTCCAAAGCCAACCTTGCTGAGCTGAAGTTGCCACCAAAGGAAGTCTTGTTAAGTTGAATATGAGGGTTTAGGGTTTAAGCTGAAGTTTGAGGCTTTTGGGGGGGGGGGCACTGCGGGCCTCAAGGCGAGTAAAAGACTTGTGTACTTGGAGGTTAACCCTTAATAAGGCTCCAAGTATCGACATAAAGAGGCTTTGGGGTAGGTAAGACTTTGCGATTTGGGTATTTGGGGTATTTGGACCCTTAAGCTAAGCACGTCGAACCATCTAAATTATTAGGCCCCAATCATTGAGATCCAAGGTTCCTGTTCGCAGTGCTGCTCTTTGCCATTTGGCAGTCTCCAGGCAGTTGGATTCCTGGATTCTCTTCAACCAGGTTGCGGGGTGCCCTCTTTTGTTTGGGAGGAGTGATATGCAACCTGGGCAGGAGAAATGCTTTTCCTGCGGTGGCCTTATTTGCTGGGGCAGACAGGAGTCACAAGAAGCCGCGATTTCTTTGGCGAAGTCAAGATGGCTGGCTGCGAGCCCTTCGGTTGATTCAGGATCGGCACGGTGAGCAGTACGACGCAAGCCGCATGGACTGGGCCTGGTGGCAGGCCAACGTCAAGGGCCAGTCATCGAGCGTAGATGTAAGCTGCCGAGAGTGCGGCTACCACTCGTGCGACACCATGTTGGACAGTCTGCAAGCTGGTAGGGGACCTCGCTGTTTCTGCAACGGGGCGGTTCCATGGTCTAGCAAAGGAGGTCATGCTCGTTGCCTGGCTCTGTTGAAGGATCGCTTTGGTGAACAGTACGATGCAAGCCGCATGGACTGGGGCTGGTGGAAGGCCAACGTGCACGGCGCGTCCTCTAAGGTAGATGTTATGTGTAGAGAGTGTGGCTACCGCTCGCGGGGCACCATGTTGACAAGTTTGCAAGCTGGCAGCGCACCTGCTTGTTTCTGCAATGGGGCAGTTCCATGGTCCAGCCAAGAAGGGCATGCTCGGTGCCTTGCTCTGCTGAAGGATCGCTTTGGTGAACAGTACGATGCAAGCCGCATGGACTGGGCCTGGTGGCAGGCCTACGTCAAGCACAAGTCATCTAGGCTGGATGTAGCATGCCGCGAGTGTGGCTACCGCTCGCGCGGCACTACGTTGAACAGTCTGCAAGCTGGTGGAGCACCTGGTTGTTTTTGCCATGGGGCAGTTCCATGGTCCAGCCAAGAAGGGCATGCTCGTGCTGAAGAATCGCTTTGGTGAACAGTACGATGCAAGCCGCATGGATTGGGCCTGGTGGCAGGCCAACGTGCTGGGGAGGTCATCCAAGGTAGATGTAACCTGCTGCGAGTGTGGCTACCGCTCGCGCGGCACCATGTTGGCAAGTTTGCAAGCTGGCAGCGCACCTGCTTGTTTCTGCAACGCGGCAGTTCCATGGTCCAGCCAAGAAGGGCATGCTCGGTGCCTTGCTCTGCTGAAGGATCGCTTTGGTGAACAGTACGATGCAAGCCGCATGGATTGGGCCTGGTGGCAGGCCAACATCCTGGGGACGTCATCCAAGGTAGATGTAGTGTGTAGAGAGTGTGGCTACCGCTCGCGGGGCACCATGTTGACAAATTTGCAAGCTGGCAGCGCACCTGGTTGTTTTTGCAATGGGGCAGTTCCATGGTCCAGCCAAGAAGGACATGCTCGGTGCCTTGCTCTGCTGAAGAATCGCTTTGGTGAACAGTATGATGCAAGCCGCATGGACTGGGCTTGGTGGCAGGCCAACGTCATTGGCCTGTCATCTAAGGTAGATGTAACTTGCCGCGAGTGTGGCTACCGTTCACGCGGCACCACATTGTCAAGTTTGCAAGCTGGCAGAGCACCTGCTTGTTTTTGCAACGGGGCAGTTCCATGGTGCAACCAAGAAGGGCATGCTCGGTGTCGTGCTCTGCTGAAGCATCGCTATGGTGAACAGTACGATGCAAGCCGCATGGACTGGGCCTGGTGGCAGGCCAACGTCGAGGGCGTGTTCTCTAAGGTAGATGTAGTGTGTAGAGAGTGTGGCTACCGCTCACGCGGCACCTGCTTGAGCAGTTTGCAAGCTGGTGGAGCACCTGGATGTCTGTGCGCACGGAAGACTGAAGCAAAGTTAAAGCATTGGCTGGAGAACATCGCTTCCAATGTGACCTCTCAGGTGCCAGGCTGCACGAATCCCAACACGTCGCGTACACTGCCGTTTGATTTCGGCTTGTACAACCACACGGTCCTCATCGAGTTGGATGGTGACATTGGCCACTTTGGCCGGGGATGGGGTGGCCAAATCAACGCTACCGAAGCGCCTCAGAGAGACCTCATCAAGGAGCAGTGGGCTTTGCAGCATGGTAAGGTTGTAATCAGACTATTGCAAGAGGACATGTACGTCGATCGCTGGAACTGGCAGGGCTTCCTGACATCTGCCATCCAGCACGTAATTCATAATTCGAGGCCCTGTGTGCTTACACAGGACGCTGTGCAGTACAGGAGCGGCATTTATCGAAAGCTCCGCAGCAACTTCCATTACCAAGTTGGTCAATTCCAGCTTGGCGAAGGGCTTCGCATCCCATACTTGACGTACGACCTGAAAGCTCAAAAGTCGCCACACCTCGAGGCTGAAGCGCGGAGCCGGTTGACCGCACTGGTTGCCGTAGGAATTCCATAACCTTGCATCCGATGAAGCATACGGGTAGTTGCCAAATTTAGTGTGCCATCTAAAAATTTGGGTGCCTTTAAATATTAGGTGAAGCAATGCTTTAATATGTAACTAAAGGGGCCCATGATTTTGCGAACAGCCCATATGTAAATTGCAACCGTGGCTTGAAGGACCCAGTGGCTCCTTGTTATGTACTTCCTTTTTGGGATGTGTCATGTTGTTTGAGGCAAGGGCACGGCAAGGGCTTGGAGTATGTTACCCGCCAAAGAATACATAGGAGGGTGTGGGTAAACCCAAAGCCCCAGATTCTCGCTGCACAACTCTGAGACCCCAATCCAATGCTTCTGAATCCTTGGAATGCTGGATCCCCCCTCCCGTATTCACCCCTAAAACAAATTTCTTTACTGAAGGCTTATAGGAATCCCTAAGTAATCCCCATATATACCCCTATAATGGTACTTCTATTCACTCCCCCACTCCCACCAATAGAAAAATCACAGAAGTCCTCTGCAAGGTGCTCCTGTGGCCATTTGGAGGCATCTGCTTCACTACGCGGCCCCAGGCCGCCGGTTGGTTTGCCCAATTTAACTCAACGTGTCCCATGTACTTCTAGGGGGGTTCCCCAAATTGGGGGTACCTTTCCAGGGGTCCCTGTGATTAAGGATTTTAGTATGTTTGGGTCTATACTGGGGTCCCGCTATTCATGGAAACTGCCATGAAGGGGGGATACTTACCCAAGCCGTAAGGAAGGATCCTCTTTCGGAAGCCATACTTTATACTGTAGGTACTTTCGAGCCTTTGGGTTTATTTGGGCGTCCATGCGATGAGGATGGTCTATAAGGCTTTAGGGTTCAGGGTTCAGGGTTTGGGGTACAGAGTTTAGTGTTTCGCCTTTGGGTTTATGTATCACTTCACAAGTTATCACTTCACAAGTTAGCTAAGGTTTCTGGGTTGGCTGGAGACTTATGGCGTAGAACGCCAGGATCTAAGACCTCTGGGACATGTACAGCACGCAATGAAGGATTTCATATTAGAGGTGCGCAGCAGATCAACGCAATTAGCCTTGCAGCAGTCTTGTTGGTGCTACTTGCAAGGGCTTTGACAACAGTCGATGTTCCCAACAGATAGGTCTGCGATTGCAAACAGGAGCAGAAACGCAAAGCTGTGCTTTGACAAAGCTTTGGATGAGGAAACGGGAGCACTGTAGAATATAGTTTAATTCGAAAAGCTTGGGGCTTCTGTACGGTTTAGGGGTGTTCAGGGTTCAGGGTTGACACATCGGGAAGCAGGTTGATGGCTCTGAAGTGGAGCTTGTGCTCTGGGTCTCCATTCCAACTTCCACGCAAAGCGGAGGCCTTGAGGTCTCACTCTGTATAATCCCTTTGCAACCCCTTTTTTACGGAGTTTAGACTATAGCTCATTTGAATTCATAAGCCCCGGATTTCCTCAGATCACTTTGCCATCATTAGCTCTCGCAGCTCATCAGGTTGAGTCAATGTCTGATCACATTCTGAAGCTCCAAGCTGTGGATTTGAAAAGCTGCACGAAAGACCTTTAAACTTGCAAAGCTGGTGCTTACTCGACCTGAACCGGTCCTTGATTTCGGAGGCTTTCGAATGCCACTGTGATGGTCCCTGGGTGGCTTCCTCTCACAGTAGGAGCATTATGTAGGCAGCATAGTCCTGAGCATTTCTTCTTGGCACATACCCGCGAAACAGGGTCGTGGGCCACGGGAGAAGTTGGTTGACGACCTTTGGATCGTGGGCGCGGTGCATGCCTCGGGGATAGGGACTAGTCTGACCCCTAGTGTAAAACTCCCCGCTCCCCTGACATTAGGGCTTGGGGGCATATTCCCTTTCTGGATGTTGGGCGAAATTTTGTAATATTCGAGGGGGGTTGGCAAATTGGGTGATAACATAAGGGGGGCGTGGGTTTGTAATATTCAGGGGATGGGATTAGGTGCTCAAGCGCGTTGCCGTATAACTAGGCTTTTGGAGTCTAGGCCCCTTGTACTAGTAGCACAATCTGTAAGAAGCCTTATATTATCCAAGATGAAGAGACGCAACAGGAGCATCTTTACGAAGACCTGTGGATTCCCTCAGGCTTACAATTCCCAGAGGGTCCATGTACCCAATAATTGGGTACTTGGGTTTCGGGTAATAGCAATTATAGTACAGGTTTTTGGTAAGTATAGGTACTTGGACCCTTAGGGATTTGTGAGGACCTCTAACAGGGGCAACTGTTTGGCATTACATGGTCGAAGGATCATACCCATAGGATGCCGCGGGTCCCTGTGAAAGAGTGATAGTCTACAAGGGGGCCCTTTGTATCTTGTGATGAATGCTTCAGGCCGAAAGGACCGTAAACCCTATAAGGCCTGGGCCCTCAGCTTAGGCCGTGAACTGCGAGCATTAAACCCCCCTAAACCCGAAACCCTAAACGTAAACTGCACACCCTCAAGATCAAGGCCTCCAGCCTTTGCCCTGCAAATTTCCTCAAGCTTTGCGAATCAGTTTTGTTTGGGTCTTTTGCAAACATGCAGAATCATCCCCTACAAGCCCTAAAGCCCTATAGTCTTGCTTGCAAAGCTTGCCAAAAAATGATGCCCCATGTGTGGAGAGCTACATTCATGGATGCACCAGAAACTGAGCAAATTTACTGTCTTGCTCCACTCCAGAGCGAGGCTGGAGCCATGGTTCCAAAAGGCTTCAGTGTGTGCCGGTGGGCGAAAACCTTAGCCTGTGTGGTGTTGGAACTTGAAGTTGAACCACCCTTTTACAGTGGAAGAGTCTCCAGGATATCCTTTCTAAAATTGCGCAAGCCCTAAGACGCCCACCTTGGAGACCTTAAACTAGGGTTTAGGGTTTAGGGTCGGGACTGAACTCTCCAGCCTAAACTTTAAGCCCTGAATTAGAACCCCCAGACCTGGCCCTACAGGCCTTACACCCTTCAAACGTCCTATGCTTACTAGCAGTAGGTAGGGAAGAAGGGAATATACCCCCCATAGAACCCCTTTATAATTTATTCCCTTATGTCCTGCTCACCCACAGTAAGTATAAATTCCTTTGTCCCCGACCTAGCACATGTCTTCTCTGAGGGCCCTGCCACCCACTTCCCGATGTCTGCCGCGTGGTTTGGGCTCTTGGCCCGGGGCTGAGGTGTGATGTGGGGACCTAAAGTTCCAAAGGGTTCGGGTCTAAAGGTTTAGGGCTTAGGATGTAGGGTTTATGGTGACCTGTTCCAAATGAGATATTTTTGGAATCATGTCGTGCCTAGAGCCTTTTGGGAAATAAGCTATATCACATAGAAGTCCGCAGGGGTTTAATGATTGAGGTGGAGAATCCTGTTTTGGGGTCAAGGTCGAGGGGCTTACGTATTCTCTTGGAGTTAGCTGTATGAGGAGCTGCATGGGATAACCTCTTCCTAACTATTCACCACAATTTGAGCCCGCGGCGCTACTGCAATGGCTGCCTGCAATAGTCTTAGAGAATCCGTGAAACCAAAGAGGCTTTGAGGTGTCCGGTAAATGAGAGACCTCCATACCATTGGTGATACACTTTCCAGCTTTGGATATCGCCACAAGACCCTAAAACCTGTTTGGGGCTTAGGCTACCTTAAACTCTAAACAGCCTTGAATTCCAAGGCACCTGCAGGGGAATCGGAAAGAAACCTGCTGGGCTCTTCCCCCTGACCCAGTACTACTTAAGGATGACAGTTATCATATGAACATAGAAGGCCCTCCCAGTGTTACCCCTAGGATACACATCTACTGGGTTGGGGCAGTACCTAGCGTATAGGTGTGTGGGTTTAGGGAGTATGTTGGCGGGTTATATGGGGAGTAGATTCGGGCTATTTCGGGGGGTGTAGGTGTCATATAGTAGCTGTCCTTGCTATACGGTCTTGTAATTGTTGGCAAGACTACGGCTATGGTGGTGTACGCAGGCGATATTTTGCGCATTTAAGATTCTTTTTGTTACTGGAGTTGTCAGAGTCAAAGCCAAAGCGGCCCCAACGCGGCCACATATCCCGCAGATTTTGTGCGAGAATCACTCAACGGCTTTGCCTTTATCCAAGTGCTGCTACTGCAAAGCCTGTACATGTATGTAACCCTGTTACCCTTCTACAAACTTAGAAGGCCTAAATCTTAGACTCCTTGAACACCCCAACTCCGAAATTCCTATTGCCGAAGCCCCAAACCATCAAGCCTTCACACTGCCGAATCTAAAACCTCAAACGCTAGTCCCCAAATCCTGGAGCCCTTAATGCCTAAAGCCCCTAACGAACCCTCTGAGCCCTGAACATAAGGCCTGCTACGTGGGCATGTGCAGCCACGTGGTCACGCCGCCCTCATGGAAGTACCTAGGCCAGGGAGGAGGTTTAGGGGCGCGGGTGAGATCATTCCTGCTTACAGAAGCAATTGCCACAAGAGATCATATCAGCAGTTAACGCCCATTAAGGATAGTTTTTTTGTGAGGGGACTGACGCAAAAGTTTTTTGGCTAGGGTTGGGCACTAAGGGGTGTATGGCAGTGTATGGGGTTGGGGATGAAGGGGTTTATGATGGTTTATGTATTTAGGGTTCATGGATTTAGAGATTGTAGGGCTTTGGGGTACGGATTCGGAATTTGTTTCAGGGCAAAGTGGTTCACCGAATTGTTTTGCCCGCTATGGCATGTGAGGTTTGGACCACTTAGGATGCAAGGTCGAGGCTTGTGGTTTAAGGTCTATGCCGGTGAACGGTTAACGCTTGAAAAGCGCTCTCTGAGTACGTAGATTCTAGGGTTGTAAAGCCCAAGCAGCAAGCCCTAAACTATGAAGCCCCTGCCCTAATGTTAAAACCCCCTACGCCCCTAACGTTTAATGTTTCCAGTGTGGTAATACATGGTAGCTTCCCTAAACTGGGGGACCTCAATCTAGACCCCAAAGTCCGACAGTCCCTATTATGGGGACCCCTGAAACACTAATTTGGAGAGAACCCCCGTATTGGAAGTATGCTACATCAGAGGGTGGAGAGCGAGTATCACTTCTTCATGGACCCATAATAGCCCCAAACACTAGACCAGAAGAACCCGAAACCTTGATGGGTGGAACCTTTGTAACCGAAGCTCATCTGAGTTTCAATCAACCTGGGGCCATAGGTTTCTATGGCTTAGCGTTTAGGGTTGAGAATGTAGTTAGGGTTGAGGGTGTAGGGTTTAGGGTTTGAGGGTTTGGAGTTAGGGTTGAGGGTCTGGGGTTTGGGGTTGTCGTCGACCCAAAACCCTAAACTCACCCATTTAACCACAAGTAATCCCCATGTAACGCCAGTATAGCGCCAATGTATTCCCTATACGTATAACCAGTAAGATCCATATAGATTGCAACCCTGATATGGCCCCCACATACAAACCCAACTTGGCCCCTAATCCTCGACGAAACCTCTCGTACACAGGCAGAGAGTCATCTTAGGGTGTTTGAGGGTTTTATGGTTTCGGGCTTAGAGGGTCGTCTTGAACAAGCACCGCTTTCTGTTGCTAAGTTCTGGTGCGCCTGTGATGCTTTAAGCCACCTATAGACTGCTGCAAAAGGATTCCCGCAATCCTTTTATGCAGGTGTGGGTCCCCTTGAAGATCCATATGACCCATAATAAGAAGGTTGTAACACATGACTGACTACATTGGGGCCGCCTCTTTGGGAAACTACTGTACGTTCTACTCCCCCTACACTCTTCTTCGAGAAAGTTCGCAAGTTGTAACATTGGCCGCGGACAGTTCCATTCGGCGCAGCTATGCCGCCCTGCATGGTACCGGGCTACAATGGGTGCCTGGACTCAGCTTCTGCGGTGGTCTGTTGTGTTGGGAGGGTGTAGGGTTTAGGGTGTACGTTTTAGGGTTTAGGCTAAGGTTTCAGGTCTAAGGGGATTTCCGAGAGCCATACAACCAAGATTAGGTTGTGAGTAGGGTTGGGGTTGGAGTCTTTGGCCGGGACCTTGGACCTTTACCCCTGAACTCTTCGGGCCTCAGCTTTGTAGAGGTTTGCGGAAATACGAGTCCCTGTTGGATGGCAGGCAACATGTCAAGGACCTATGTTCGAGGGTCTTGGATTTGTGGGTTCAAGGTACTTCCCCTAGCCCGATGAGGTTTAGGGCTCGATGTTCTTGGGCAAGGAAGGTTCTGGGCAGGGCTGGGCCGCAGCTTGGACCGGTTGGGTCGAACATAGGGGTACATTTTTTGGGTTCCTCATAATAAGGACTATAGTTTTGGGGAGTTTATAGTAGTGTCCCCCTATTTGGGGAAACTTTCAGATAGAGAAATTCCTCTCGGGAAGGGTTATGTAGAGTGGAACAGATCTCGTAAAGCCCCGTCTAGTCTGGATCAGTGTTCGGGATTCGTTTATACTTTTGGGGGCATGGGATTCCTTATGTTTATGTAAAAAGGATCCTTTTTCTGCCTACCGTAATGTGGGCTAAGTATGTCCTGATGGCACCTCGGAGAGCTAAATTTAGATCTTAAGGTCCTAGTCCCTGTGCCCTCGACGCTCAGAACCCCAACCCATGACTGTCACATGGGTGGATCCCCAAATTAGGGTCCCATTTTGGTACCCCTAGATAGTCGGTGCCGTAATATAATCTATAACCAACAAATACCCCTAATTTTGGGCAACCCCCGCATTGTTGTTGACTTAACAACAGCGTTGGCGATTTTGCGCTGCAGGCGGCCATGGCCTGTAGCATCCCTTTACAACCCCACTCAAATGCCGCACATCTTACTGGAGGTCAGTCAGGGAAAAAGGGAGTACAATCCCTATATAAGCCCAATGTATTCACTTATTCCCTACCTACCCCCGGTAAGACAAGTGGAAGCCGGAACAATTGCCAACATCCTTTTGAGGGTTTCTCAGGTACCCTACATAACATTCAACTTGTTAGATCCTACCCCGCAAGATCCAATCCCTAAATCCTACACCCTAATCCCTAGATAAATGCTATAAACCTTAGATCCTAAATCCTAACCCCAAGCCATACCTATTCCAGTAAGCCTACTCCCCAAGCCCTACATCAAACCCTAATCCCTACATAAGCCTTATAATAATCCTTAGATCTTAAATCCCCCCAAACCCTACATATCCTGATCCTTGGACCTTAACCCTAGACCCCTTTATAAACCCTAGATCCAAATCCCCCCAACCCTACATATCCTGATCCGCCGCCATAAAGCTCCAAACGCCTTTATAACTTCCAGCGCCTCCTGGAGCCAACCTCAGTGGCAATGTTCTCTCTCTCCGCGACCCTTTCCTGGTTTAGGGTTTTTAGAGTTCAGTGATAGTAGGATGTATCGGGTCCCTAAAGCCGAAACCCTAAACCCTGAACCCTAAACTATGTGGGCTTAGGGCGTCATGAGGATCTTACGCCTTTGGCTGGGGGTTTAGGAAACCCTGGGGAGTCATGCATCCAAAGTACTATGTATTAATATTAGGGCCATTAGGGATTAGGGCTTTGGGTTTTTGGTTTAGTACGCTTGACTTTCAGAATTGGATCTCCACGCAAGTATCATAAGTGTCTAGGGGATGCGGGATTTGGGGTTGGGGTTTAAGTGGGATTGGAAGTACGCATGCCTTGTTTGTTTGGGGTACGGTTTGGACGCTGCTGGTTCGCAGGGGGTAGACTTCAGGGTCTAGGGCCCTAAACCCTAAGCCCTAAACCCTAAGCCCACAAACCCTGGCGTCTTCTAGATTCAGGTCCTTTCTTAGGAAGTGGCCTGCATTAGGATCAACCATGTCATTTCCGGCTGTTCGGACTCCCAGATGCCACCTGAACTCTAAACCCAAAGCCCAAGCCATAAACCCTAAATGTACCCAAAGCCCTTAGCCCCAAAACCCGAGTCCTTAACCCCAAACATCAAGCTCTTAACTCCTAATTCCTAAACCCTCAAAACCCCAAAACTCAAGCCCTCAACACCCAACATCAAGTTCTTAACCCTGAAGCCCTAAACCCAAGCATCACGCTCTTAACCCCTAAGCCCTAAACCCAAGCCCTTAACCCCAAACTAAACCCAAGCCCTTAACACCAAAACTTCAAGCTCTGAACCACCCAAACCCTTAACAGAAGCCCTGAACCCAAAACTTCAAGCTCTTGGCCCCTCAACCTTAAACAGCCCTCAACCCCAAACATCAAATTCTCAACCCCTAAACCCTGAACACAAGCCCTTAACCACAAAACTTCAAGCCCTTAACCCCCAAAGCCCCAAACCCAAGCCCTTAAGCCCTAACATCAAGCTCTTGACCCCTAAGCCCTAAACCCCCAAAGCCCAAAATCCAAGCTCTTAACCCCCAAAGCCCAAACCCCAAGCCCTTACCCCTCAAAACCCCCAAACCCAAGCCCTAAGCCCTCAACCCCATGCAGGCCCTCAAAATCAATCCTCCCTGAGGATGCCAAAGGAGGACCTGATCTGCACAGGATGCGGAGACTTGGCCTGTAAGAGCTGACCGGCGGTTCGTTTAGGGTTTAGGGTTTAGGGTCCATAAAAAACAGCCAGAAGGGCCACTGTTTTACAGATTTTGGGGGTCCAGGTACACCCTAAACCTTAAAAACTTCATGGACCTCAGGGAAGGATCCCTACCACTCTGGTACGGGCTGCCTTTGCCCTCCCGGTGCTGGCAACTGGGTTCCCAAGGAGGCGCGGCACTTCAGTTGTAGGGTTTAGGGATCGTTTGTTTGGGGTTTAGGGTTTTAGGGTTTAGGGTTTTAAGGTTTAGGGTTTTAGGGTGTGGGGTTTGGGGTTTTAGGGGTTGTGGTTTTAGGATTTAGGATTTTAGGGTTTAGGGTTTACGGTTTTGTGGTGTAGAGTTATAGACTGAGCTGGTGTTGGGGGGCTACCTGAACCCGACAAGTTGGAAAGATGATGGAGTCGCTCAGGAATATTTGAGGCTATAAAGCTGAGAAGCATGCGTCCAACCTATATGTCCTTCGTGTTGATTGAGAGCCTTGGGGGTTGTGAAGCTGAGGGCGTTCGTTTTCACCTCCAGAGGGTGCAGGTACCCAATAACTAGCTACTTCGGCTTTGGGTCATAGTAATTGTTATAAGTAGTATTACCCAAACCCAGAAGTACTAAGCTATTATAGCATCTCCATTATGATTATAGTATAGGTTTCAGGTAAGTTTGTCTTGATCGGGTACGTAGTCCTGAACTACACCGTAAAACCTTAAACCTTTTCCCTCAACCCAAGGATTCTGAAGCATTGGGGACTATGCAGAGGCGACTATGGCACTTCTTCCCCACGCGTGAGTTTCCTAAACCTAGATGCCCTAAACCCAAACCCCTAGATGCCCTAAACCCAAACCCCAAGCCCATACACTCTAAACACCATAGACCATGCACCCAAACCCCAAACCCTGAACCCTAAGCCCAAAAACTCTCAACACTTAGGCCACGCACCCTAACCCCCAAACCCCAAACCCTAAACCCTGAGCCCATCAACTCTAAACGCCATAGACCCTGCACCCTAGCCCTTGACCCTCAACTCTAAACCCCAAAACCTTATACCCAGTCAATTTAGCGCTTACACCCTGAAGGCGAGCGCTGAAGAGGCAGCAACGAAATCACCCCCAGCGAGGGGCACCCAGGATGCAACAAAGGGTTGACAGGGTTCACGGTTTAGGATTTCGGGTTTAGGGGTCAGGGTTTGGGATTCAGGGTTTAGGGTTTAGGCTTTAGGGTTAGGTTTTAGGATTGAGGGTTAGGTCCTGGGTTAGGGTTTTATGGGACGTAGGGGTCACAGTGGTTGTGTAGGGGCTACAAAGTGTTCACGGGTCTACAATCAAGGGCTATGAGTGTAGGGAGTTCAATTCATGGTTGGGGCTTTGGCCTGCACATGTTTAGGGTTTAGGGTCCCTGGATTGGAGTTTCGCATTTTGGGCATACGGCCTAGAACCTGTTGTGTTTAGGGTTTCGGGATGTAGATTTAAAAGGTTTGCTGCTTGCCCGGGCCTGGGCTTCAGTTTTAACCTGTCATCCCGATTACCTACAGCTTTGCATTAATACCACCCTCAAATTGACAGGTATAATCCATAAAACTGTACGTAGTGGGGGTTGCAGGTAAGCTTCGGGTCTGGGGTTTCTGGTTTCAGGGTCTAGGATTTACGATTTGCGGTTCATGTCCCTGGAGTGGCAGTTGTTGCAGAACTCCCTAGGGAAGCTGTAGAACTACAAATCCAAACCCTAAACCTTTATAAACCCTAATTTTATTTCCAGAAGCCGAAGCCCCACACCCGAACCCTAAATCCTGAACGGCACCTCCGCCTTTCCTGAGATAGCAGTTGGCGCCGGGCTTGGGGTTTAGGGTTCAGGGCTTAGGATTTAGGGTTTAGGGTTTAGGGCTTAAGGCAGTTGTCAGAGAGGGGCTATGGACTTATGTGGGGGTTATAATCAGAGGGTTTAGGTAAACCCCAATCCCAAAATCAGGACCAGGCGCATGAGTCTCAGATGTCTTTAATTTAAGAAGGCCTTAACATTGTTGGCTTGGGATTACCAAAGTCCTCTGCTATCAGCCCTTCTATGATTGATTGCAACTACCACTTCGTTCTCCATGTTCTTCTCCATGTGTTCTTGCCCTTTGGGCCAAATCCTCTTATGACAATCCCTACAAGGCCTTGAAGTAACCACTGCATAATGATTTTAAGAAGTTGCCAAAATCAACCTTTTGTCGCTGGGCCCTAAACCCGAAAGCCTAAACCCTAAACGGGGGACATTCAACCCCATGCAAGGAAGCGCTGCCGAAGACGGCGAGGCCTACTTTGTTGTATCGGAGTTCAGGTCTACACGAGTATCGTACTTCAAGGGGATTTAAGTGTTAAGCTGCTTGGGGTGTTGTACAGTTCGGGGAGTTGGGGCTTGTGGTTTTGAAGTGTAGGAAACTCCCACATAAAAGGACCTGACAGAATCTGGAGTATCAGGCTTATGAGGCTGACATAAGGCGTTTCGACTGTAGCTTTCTTCCCTGACTTGATTCGGGGTTTAGGCGCCCAAGCCCTTGCTGTTTTAAGGGGGGTTGACTAGGGGGAGTAGGAACCCCCTGAACGGGTTCAGGGTTTAAGGTTCCCCTTGAACAACCCCCTTAATAAGGGATCGGGTAACGCGTTTTCGCTCACGGAATGCAGCAATATTCCTTATCATGTATGTAGATATGTAGGTACATGTGTTTATATATACACATACACATACGCATTTAGATGCAATAGCAATATCTCTACCTGTATATTGTGAAAATCAGAATTAAGCTGGTTGGCAGTCTCAGCAAGACTCACGTGCGGGATGGCCGAGGGTACTTGGCAACAACCCTCGTGGTATGTCTTTCCCGCATTCATTGATAAGCTCTCCTCTCACAGAATGTATGTAGGTATGTAGTCTACTTTTCTCAGTGCCAAAGGCGCTCCCATACGTTTATTTCGGGGCCCACTTGGAGTACATACTGTGCCCTCTTCAAAATAGCTTCGTGGACCCCAAGGGATCACGGGGACCTTGTGAGTATACTCATCATACAGGAACCAGGTTATCGCTTTGTTCATCTACTTCCGAAGTCACCCTGACCCCCCTGGGAAGAGGTTATTTGCAGCTGTGGGCAGCCGCGTACTCGGGCGTCCAAAGCCCCGGACAGGGTCCTCCCTTGCAGGCAGGGGAGTTCAGAGGAGTACATCAGGTTACGTATGGTTTAGGGCTTAGGTTTCAGGCCCGAATGGTCCAAGTTCCGAACTCGTAAAAGGCACACAGGCTCCTACATAGGTACCTTACTTTGGGGTTCATTTTTTAGGTAACTGGACCTTGTCGGGATGGGGCTAGTGGACGGTTTAAATGTCAAATCCCAGACATGGAGAATTTAGGTTGCACCCTCAACTTTCGGTACAGCTCCACCCCGGACTTCTGTCAACGCGTTGCAAGCCTGCATGCACAAAAAGCGCATGCTCAACCCGAAACGTGAGAGGTGAGCTTTGCGGCTTGGCATTCAGGAGCGCCCTAACCCTAGGCTATAGGTTTTAGGATTCAGGGTTCAAGTAGAGATGCAAGTACCCAATATTTATAAACCTTTCCAAAATCGATAGCTACAAGTACTATTACACAAGTACTGGAAACCCCGCACCCCAAACTCCAGACTTGGCCCCAAGCCTCAAGGAAGGCCCACCCCAAGACCTTAGCTCCAAACCCTGAACTTAACCAGCTCTAATCGCAGCCCCTCAGGCCTCATAGCCCTCAACCCCCCCGACTCTGGGGCAATTCATAGACTTGAAGCCCTAGGGTATGGGGTCCTTGAGGCATTGCGGCGATGGGGCTCGGGCTGCTTCTGAGCTGATGTCGGGTTAAGTATTGTGAAGTTAAGCAGCTTTCAGAGATGTGGACATGGGGTTTAAGTAGCCCCTACAAAGGTCCTTCATGGATTGTTTTGAGGGAAATCCCCGAGATCCTTTTTATGATGTCTTTATCCGTGGAATTCCTAGAGGCCAGAATCATGTTGAGAAACTTTCATCTTACACGCGTCCCTCGTGCAGAGCCATGAGGAGAGAAGAGAGTGTTTTAAGTGGTGAGCTGGAGTCCACATCAAAGTGCTAGGGACCACTGGCAGGGTTTGAGGTGTAGGGTTCCCGGGACAGTGCTTCAGATTTTTGCAGAACACAGCCATTGCATCCTTGAACCGGGACAGCCTAAACCGTAAACCTTAAACCCTCAACCCTAAATCTTAAACCCTAAACCCGAAACCGTGGTCTTTGCAACATGGGCGACCCTTTGACCTATTGGCATGTCCAAGTCAAGTCTCTCAGCTTGCAAGGCATACAGAACCCAGACCTCTCAGAAGATCTAACAGTTAGATCCCCTATTTACAGCGCCATAATAACCCCTATATAGAATCCCTATATAACTCCCCATAGTCTTCTAGGGGATCTAATTTTTAGATGCCTTTTTTCGGGTCTGGGAAGGGCCTGTTTGATCATGCACGAAGCCCCCACATCTTTCTGAAGTAAGATTCTTGCTGATTGCAGGCGTCTGAGAGCCCGCCACATTGATTTTGGTAAAGCTTGCTCAGAGTAAGCTCTAAACCCTCAATGGTAGCTTCCATGTTCTTTTCCATTATCCCCATACATCCCTACAATGCCCCCATATCTGTGCCAAAAGCGTTTCAAAAGGATTGGAAGGTTGTAGAAAGTCAGAGTGCGGCTTTGCCAAGGTAAGAATGGGGGCAGAGACAGTATATAGGTGGTTGTCAAAATTATGGTCCCTTTCTGGGTACCCTAAATTATAGGTGCCGTATCATAATAGGGATCCCAAAAGAGCCCATAATTTTGACCACCACCCATATAGTAAACTGCAAGCGCCCAACAGGGGAAGGTTTGAAAATACCTTGAGCTGTAATTACCCTTAATCCCCCTATAATCCCTACACAGCCATAAGCATCTAATTTTATTGGGCCCTCCAACCACCCTAGCATAGATGAAGGGGCGTCAACTGACAGCTATGCAGTTAAGTGGATCCCCTTAAGTAGATAGAATAGGGGATATATGGGGATTTTATCATAAATTACCCAGTGCCATATCCTATCTACGTAAGGGGCCCGAAAAGTGGATCCTAGCGGCTTTGCAGTGGTTGCAGCAATGCCGAAGCGTTTTCAAGATGGGCATTGGCGATGCTTGAGAAGTGTGGAACCAACTCGGCTAGCCCAGGGGTTTAGGGTTTAGGGTTTCCCTAAACCCTATATAACCCTAAAACCTCAATACCCCCAACAACCTAAACCCCAGCCCCTATATAATCCCAAAACCCGAACGCCTAACCCTATATGACCCAACAAACCTAAACCCTAATCCGTTTCCTTTTTTCATTATGGCAGGACATGAAGGATGGACTTCGGAGGATTTTGCGGGATGTCCTGTGGTGGTTTAGAGTTTAGGGTTTAAGGTTTAGGGTTAAGGTTTTAGGGTCTAGGGATGAGGGTTTAGGGTTAAGGGTTTAGGGTTGAGGGCTTAGGGTTTAAAGGGTTTAGGGGTTAGGGCTGCGGGATTAGAGAGTTAGGGTTTAGGGTTTCGGGATTAGGGTTTAGGGACCATGCAAAGCTGCACCATTGGACAAGAATTGTTTGTCCTGTGGTTTTATCGTCTAGTTGCTGAGTGCTCAGCTCATAGCAAAACCAAGCCTAAGCTTGCTTAGGCTTTTGTTTTGTCAGGCTCTGTTCTATATGGGAGAGCATTAGAGGGGCTATGAAGGGGGATACTGGGTGTTTAGACTAGATCTCATCACATCCCGGCGCACTCCTGGTATAACTACGTATACATTTGGTATTGGCCCCACTCTGTAACAGTTGGAAAACATCTATAATATGCTTGTATATATATATATATAGAGAGAGCCCTGAATATGGCCCTTCATATAGACTGTTACAGAGTGGGGCTAGTACCCAACTTTTATGGCAGAGTTCCCCTGCTTCAACCATGTAGCCCCCAGTTTACACATAGGCGAGGCAGGGAAATACCCAACCTATAGACATGTTTTAACCCGCCGCCGGCGGTATTGTATCCCCCCAAATACTATATACAATCCTTAGTATGGGGAGTTTGAAAAGGGGGATTCTGATTGCAGAGCAAAACGTGTTTCGTACTCTGCCGGCCTGTAGCCCTCATAACCGTCTCACAGAATAGCTGCATACCTGCAGAGTCCCTTGGGCTGTCAAAATTATGGCCCCTATGTTTGGGGCTTAGGGTTTTTTTGTTTAGGGCTTAGGGTTTAGGGTTTCCTATCATAACACGGTCCATCACATTTAGGCGTCCTCAAGAAGCGACCACAATTCTGGCAACTCCCCATCTAGATATATATGCTTAGAGTCCCATACATGTATACCCTCCCGGAAACTAACATGGAAACCCAAAAAGGGCCCGATAAAGACTACAGTCCTTTCAAAGGGGGGCTAAAAGGGTTTCCATGTTAGTTTGGGGAAGTATACATGTTTCAGGGTCACCAAAAAAACAGTTGTAATGCTTGAGAATCCACCCTGAGGACTAAAGGAGTCACTTCCAGGACCCTCATTGTACCCGTAAGTAGTGGTATATTGTCCTTGATAGTGGGTAACCCGGGCTTAGGGTTTAGTAGTGGGTATTTAGGGTATAATAGCGGGTAGAAGGAGGGTCTATAGGTTTTTTCAAGCACGAGGGCACCTACTCAAGCAGTCGCGACGGCGCAAGACGGTTGCTGCCAAAGGCAGCTTTACCTTCACAGCGAGAAGAGTCGCAAGCAAAAAGAGGAGCAATCCCACGCCCAAGCAACGAGGAACACCAAACCATGTTCTGGTAGCGTTTTGGTCATTCAAGGGTTTAGGGTTTAGGGTTTAGGCCTAGCAACATGCAACCGTCCATATAGCATATCATACGTTTGTTCTCTGGCCAAGGTTGAGTAGTGGGAACTGGTCGAGCAGGGGGCTGTTTTGATGAACGTAGGAACCTCCCCATACACCACGTAGAGGCCGTTCCAAACTTCCTATCCTATAGCTTCAAGCTACCCCAACAGCCCCAGCACTCTCTAAACCCTTTATGTCTACTGCTTGTTTCTTTGTTGGTTTCTTACCGAGTGTAGCCTAAACCCTAAACCCTCAAGCCCAAAACCTGAACCCTAAACCCTGAACCCTAAACCCTCAACGAAACCCTAGCTCAAAGCTAGCTCAGGGCATAGGGTTCTCCTAAACCCTAAACCCCGAACCCTAAACCTTAAGCCAGACCCTAGCTCAGGGTATAGGGGCGTTGAGGGTTTAAGGTTTATAGGGTTTATTGGGTTTAGGGCTCAGGGTATAGGGTTAGTCCCGCCAAAATCCCCAAGACCTAGACCCAACTCTGCGCAGCATTTTGTGCTTCCAGCGGCTCCAATGTGCAGACGTCATGACCTCCTAAGCCCTTTGATAGGTGGAATTGAGAGATTCAGAGACAATTAGGGTTTGGGGTTTAGGGCTAACATGTCCGTAGATTGCTGACAGGTTAGGTTACTAGGCATTTGCTACGTGCTCACTCTGCGTGATTCTTTTATGCCGTAGCCCCCTTGCAAAATGCTTAGAGTTCGGAGGCCTTAGGCCCTTGAAGCCTTCAAACCCCTTCCTGATGAAGTGAAAAATACCAAACTGTCGACGCAGGACATCTTGCATACTTGGGAACACTTATTGTTTGCGGGTATCTGTTGTGTAGCAAGATTTCCTCCATCCACGGTAGATCCCACTTTGAAGGATCTTCATGGCTTAGAATGCTGGCCTCAGACCTGTCGGAGATTCGTCGGCGGGTTGCTGAGACGAGGA
The DNA here is from genome assembly GCA_905231905.1 of Symbiodinium pilosum. NCBI lineage: Eukaryota > Dinophyceae > Suessiales > Symbiodiniaceae > Symbiodinium > Symbiodinium pilosum. Next base: position 66,627 of record CAJNIZ010003603.1, on the reverse strand, counting down.
AGAGGATACAACAGGCCACCGCCCGTCAGGGTCCAACATTTTTGGCTGCTTGCCGTCAGAGCTGAACTGAACCCAAGGAGTCTAGGGTTTTAGCGATTAGGGCAGTTAGGTTTAGGGCAGCTCAGGGTTTTAGGACTCCCTAGGGAATCCCCCACCATTTCTCTATATCACAGATCCATTCTCCCACTCCCTGTAAGCCTAAGTAACAACACGATTTGTTCTCAGCAAATGACGATCTCATCCGATCTTGCCCCGAGTGGTGGCTTGTTAGGAAAAACATCCCACACCGACCTCAGTTTCTGAACTTTAAGACCGAAGCCTTAAGCCCTAAACCTTCAGGCCTGCACCTTGTGAACTCTAAGTCCTAAAGCCTAAGCCCCACCTGAACCTCTACATTTCAGGGCCTGCGGACATTTTTGCTTGCTTCTGAGGTCAAGATCAAGTTTCAACCGTGGATCCCAAACAGTGTTCGTAAGGCCCAACTACCATTAACACATTTGGGCCCTCAAACCCTATTATTTGGGCTCTTGGACCCTTACCCTAAACCCTAGAACCTAACCCTAAACCCTAGGCCCTAAACCCTAAACTGAGTGAGTTCGGGGCCGTGGAGTCCGGAGCCAAAAGCCTTCCGGCCGGTGACGGAGCTCCAGTCCCATAGGCAGCCCCGGCCTTCTAAGGGCCTCCAGGCGGATTCCCAGACCTGGAAATATATTGGGGGTTTCCCAAAATGAGGGGTACCTTTGTAGGGGTCTCCAAGCAAGAAGCCTCGAGCCAGACCCAGCCAAATTTTGCACCCAGGTGCACAAACAAACAAGAAGACAGGAGCGCGATCAGGGTTCGAGAGAACTCTGAACGCGTAAAAAGGTTGAGGCGAGGACGGAGCGCCAGCGACGGGGGGCTCCTGCAGGTCGGGCGGGCGTGGGTTCTTCTAGCACGAGCGCACCCCTCACTGAGACATCCTACCTAGACCCCAAAAGTATGTAAAATAATAGCCCTAAACCCATAATAACAGCCATAAAGGCCATTATTTTACATACATTTGGGGGGTCCAGGTAGACCCTAAACCTTAGTTGCCTTGGTTCTTCGGCGTGGTTCTGCCACTGTGGAGGCAGAGGATGCTGGCGACGAGGAGGAGCTGCTTGATCTGATTTGCGAGCCTCGTCTTGCTGGTATTTGGGCGCTTAGGGTATAGGATTTAGGGATCAGGGTTTAGGGATTAGGGTGTAGGGATTAGGGTTTAGGGTTTAGGGTTATAGTCCCCCTGAAGTAGATAGAATTTGGGGTTTAAGTATAGGGATTAGGGATTAGGGTTTAGGGCATAAGTATAGGGATTAGGGATTAGGGTTTAGGGCATAGTCGCCCTTAAGTAGTTAGAATATGGGGATCTTATTTAAAGCCATATTCTATCTACCTTAGGGGGACTATCTGTCGTAGCTTATCTAAAGCATGGGTAGGTGTTTAGGGTTAGGTGGTCATATTCGGTTTTGGGCGTCGCGCGTAGGATTCATAGCTATGTTGGCTGAGGGCTTGGGATTTAGGAATCCATGACTTAAAGCCCGGGCTGGGGATTATGTGGCGTAGGGCTCAGGGTTTAGGAGTACATGGCTCAAGGTGTAGGATGTAAGTTTTTAAGGTTCAGAGTTCGAATTGAGGTTTGCCGTTATAAGCCAGTTCCTTTGAGGCCTTGGGATTCGTACAAGTTTAAGAACACCGTATGAGCTACAGTCTAAACTCCTAAAAGGGGGTTATATAGGGGATTGTGTAGGGGTAAACTATAGGGTTATTAAGGGGGATACTAGGAGTTTAGACTACAGCTCATATGTTTGGTGAGGAGAGCCGGTAACTGAAGGTTCCCTGTAGTGGGTGGTGGACACGTGGCTCTGTTATGGTAGATAAGAGCGACAAGCCGACCGACCATGTAAATGTCGTGTCTGACCCGTAGTCCTCATGAAACGAATGTTGAAAACAACAATGTCAATGCAAAATGTTCCCAAAGGAGAAAGAGTGCTCGTAAGCCCTGGTGAGGCCATAGATTTAATGGCAATGGCACCCAACTGGGCACCGATCCTCAAATCCTGAGCCCAAATCCCCAATGGTTTCCAACATTTTTTTGTAGGGCCCAGTGCTATAGCATACTTTTTCTGATGGGAAATCCCAACAAGGGGCCATCTGATACATTACCACCAAATCAAACAAAATGCCACAGCCAAGGAAGCAAATGAGCTGCAGGATGCACTGCGGAATTACGAGCGCCTGGGCTCGTTCAACCTTCTTACAGGGGTCTTTAGGAGGCCTCATACAATGTAGTTCCCCTGAAAAGGGGGACCCCATTATAGAGTCCCAAATACTATGGTCCTTATTATGGGAACCCCCCAAAAGGTACCCTTAATTTTGGGAAACCCCCAATAAGGGGGTAACCCATAAAAAAATGTGTTCCTAAAACCTCCTGCTTCCATGTGGTTTCATGTGCTCCCGTTAGGGCTTCCTCTTGAAAACCCAGGGGTGGCTGAAGGGTTGGGGGATGCAGAGTTTGGGTGCGCAATGTTTTGGGGGGTTAGGGGGTTGTTCTTGTTAACATCCATTTCTGAAGTGCTTTGGGGGGCATGAGAGCCCGGATGCATTCGCAGAACAAGATAAAATTCTGTGTATTTCACTGCTGATATGAGCTAACCGTTTCTTATGGCAAAGGGTAATGTAGCGGCCTACATCGGCTTAGATAATGACCTGTATCATTGTCTGGGGTTCCTTGTATACTTGACCATAGTACGGGGTACCTCAAACAGACCTCAAAGTGATACTAGTAAATCATTGGGAAATCATAGGGGGGATAGGGCATGTTGGGGTACATACTGATAGAGGATTTCTGTTTGGGGATCAGGGTGAGGTGTTGCATGAGATATTATGATCAGGATTGAGCTTTTTTTTTTCACTGTGTAGAGGGCTATTTCTAGGTATTGGTGAGTGTATGTGTGGGATGTGCTTGTCGGGCACGCATCATGATTTCTGGCATTAGGGTCTGTAGTTCAGGGTTGTCTTGTGCGGAAGAGGCCATGAGTTTCACTTCGAGCCCTTGTTCCAGCCCTGGGCACCGAAAGGTGGCTGAAGACTTATGCAGGCTTGGTCTAGCTGAGTCTCTAGCTCTCCTTGTGTTACTCGTAGCCTAGTGATGGGAAGGCACCAATGAAGAAGCAATATGGTAGTTTCCGTAAGTATGGGGAGCGCAATACCGATCTCACAATATATACTATACTTTTGATTCTGAGGATTCCAAAGACAAGGTACCCGTAATTTTGGGAAACCCCATATGTCTCTTGGTATCTCCTACCCTAAACCCTAAACCCTAAGCCCCCTAGTGCCTGCAGGCCCTTGTATGTTTTCATTCCTGGGTTGCTTTCCTTTTCTTTTCGCCGAACCTAACATGGTTTTGCGCACATGACTCCTCTTACTGGTGGGTAGTAAGGTAAAAGGCAATAGACTATACAGGGATACTCCCCTCTTCCCTACTAGCCACCAGTAAGTCTTTGGACTCTTTTTATGAGTTGTGGAGTAGGACATGTGGTCTAGAGGCACTGGCCTACGAAATCTAAATACTTGGCAGGAGCTTCGACGCATTCTGGGACTTGAGCTGGAGCTTTCCATACGGCGAGGCACGGCAACTCCCTGAGGATGTGGGTTTAGAGATTTGGCCTTCAGGGCTCATTCAGGGTTCAGGGTTTAGGGTTTCGGTTTTATTTAGGGTTTAGGTTTTAGGGTTTAGGGTTGAAAACATGTTGCCTGGAAGGGATCAATGCCTACCTTAGGGTACTTGGGACTATTGTGGTACTTCCTGTTGGCTAGGTTTGAAAAAGCTGGCAGCCTGCATATGACCTCAGTATGGAAAAGTTCCCACGCGATCATGCCCGGCGCCTTGGTACATGAGGTTTTCAGCTTCCCTAAACCCCGAAACCCTACACCCCTGAACCCTAACCCGATGAGTCCTATGGAGCCGCTATTGATCATGGCTTCAGTGAGTCAAAGTTGTTTGGATCTGGAGGTTCTGAGGCTGCAACAGGACCTTCTTGTCCCTCAGCACCTGAGGCCTACTATAGTTATATATGTTTGCAGGGGTTGGAAAGATGAATCATCGTCCATTGCTATACGTCTCACAGATCTCCAGTGCATAAATATTTCGCAATGTCATGCAATACCGAAACCCGAAACCACATAACCAAGTCCTAGCTCGCTACCCAATGGAGGTGACAGTGACCTCCCTGGCCGTCGACTGCTGGCTGCTAAGCGGTCTTTTGCCGCCAGAGGCATGTCAAGCATTGACTCTCGGACTCGATGAGCAGTTTCTCACAAGTTGGGACAATGCAAGGGCTTAAGTACTTAGCAATAACATGCTCAGCTCCATCTGAGGTGCCCTATACCAGAATCTTAAAGAATGAAGGACCATGAAATATTGTTGATTATTGCGGCCCCTACGGCACCATTTTGGGCCTTGTAAAAAACAAGACTAAATATGTGCCTATATGTAGAGTCTCATGTAGATGTGATTTCAAAAGCGTTCCCCACGAAAGGAGCTCCTGAACTTCCTAGGCGGCCTCCTGGGATTAAGCTACTACGTAGAGGTCGAGATTTTGGCAGTGGTTTCGGCCTTTCAGGTGGAGCTTCGGGGAATCTTGTTGGGAAGATGTGGAAAGTACATTGATTTTCCCTGGATGTTTGCGCAGGATTTGCGGATTCCGGGCGGTAGCCTGGATTAATTGCAGCAGTAACCGGTTTTTTGTTTTCCCAATCCCCCAAATTAGGATCCTACAGAAACTATACGAGCAAACTAGCTGCAGTCCTAAGTTTTGGGGTTAGGGTTGCCCAAGTCCTTTTATTTACGAGAGGCCTATGATTTAGGGTCCATTATTGGGGTAATGTCCCCAGGCCCTATATAATCCTGAGCCCTAAACCGTACATTTCAACCCTACATAACCCTAAACCTTGCACCTTGAACCCCATATAGACCTAAGCCGTTAACCCTGTAAACCCCTAACCCTAAATCCCTGTGCAAGTATTTAGCTTGAAGGTCCCAGGCCGTCGCGCGCGCTGGTTTTGAAGCGGAAGCTCGACTTCAGTGGCATCCCACGGGATGTGTAGAGAGTTTAGGGTTTAGGGTTTCAGGGTTTTAGGGGTTTAGGGTTGAGGGATTTAGGGTTTTATTGCCATTGGGGCCTGTTGGGGGGTTTGGGTTGGGGGTCTCTCTTGAGGGTGGGCTTATACCAACCCGATGATGGAAGTGGGTCTTGATTTGGGTGGGCTTTTGTAATTTGGGTTAGGGTAGCTGTTGTAGCTGGTCACAGATCAGTAGGAGCACTCTGTGAAATTTGAAGTCCATGATTTTCTAAGAAGCGCTTGCAAACAACTTTCAACTTTCTACGGAGAGGGATCTGCTGAACACATGAGATAATGTGGAAACATATCATGAGATGCTTTGTGTAGATGTGTAGACTCACCTACTCACAGCACACGAAAAGCCTAGATCTTAGGCAAGGAACCTCCAGTCCCAATATGCCCAAACCTCGCAAATACCAAGAATAGTAGCCTTTTAGACCTATAATGTGGTGTAAAAGCCCATTGCAATAAATATTTAGGAGGTCTTCGGTTCAGAGATAGGGCCCTCTTTGTCTTCCAAGGACATAGATTCTTTGAGAAAAAACAAGACCCAAAGAGATCTGACACGGAATGTCAATAAGCTTGGAAGTGGTCTACACCTGTAAAACCTCCAAACCCTAAACCCTACCTCAAACCTCCAAAACCCTAAAACCCGAAGCCTCCAAGTCACAAACCCAAAAGCGTAAACACTCTACGGGCTTATTGGGTTGTTGTTGACACAGATTGTACATACCGGAGCGCAAGATTGATCAACAATTGTCCTTTAGAATATCAGCCCTTCAGCACAGTATCTAGCGTGAAGCCCTAAAACAACCCTGAACCCTCAACCCTCAACCCTGAACCCCAACCCCTGAACCCAAACCCCAAGCCCTGAAGCCTAAACCCTTACCCAAACCCTAAATCCTCGACCCTAAACCCCCAGCCCTGGACCTTAAGTCCTTACCCACGGACCGTCATCCAAAACCTCACGCACCAGGACACCGGGGATTCCAGTCGCTTTGGCAATCGTGGACAGTTGGCTACCCGCGTGCCCTTTGGAGGCATCAAGCCACCCCAAAAGAGATGGGCAAAGTTTTCTGGCTGGCTGCTAAGGATTTTTCATGCACTAATAATGATTTGCCACAAAAGGGGTACGCGGCAAATAATCGTGTTACCTCATTATGGCAACTCATTCCAAGTCCCTTCGCAGCAGCCCAGTTTGGGCCACTACCACTACCCCAAGTCATTTGGGTGGTTGTCAAAATATATTGTCCCTTCTTTGGGTGCACTGAATGCCGTATTATAATAGGGATCCTACATCAGAAGCTCTACACCCTAAACCTTGCCATTTTTTACAACAAAAAAGATCCCATAAAACAGCCCTAAACCTTGTGTTGACCGAGGCGCCGCTCGGACGACGGCCCACTGACGGAGCTCCTTTGGCATCGGGTGGCTTGGTTTCAACGCCTGGCATGAAGCCCAGCCAGTAAACCTTGGGACCCTAAACCCCAAAACCCTAAGACCCTGAACCCTAAAACCTTAAACCCTAAAACCCTAAAACCCTAAGCCCTAAATACTAGCTTCCATGTTATCTTCCATTATCCCAATATAACCCCAATATATCCTCCAAAAACCCAAACCACCCACAAGAAAAGAAGGTGTTTTCTGAAGCTCCCACAACGGTCTCAATGCGGATTGACACTAGAAGATTATGTTCAAAGCTTTCAAAACCTGGGCCCCTAACGCTTGCTGCAGAAGCCTCAAGAATGACTCATGCCGTCCCTTTACCCTAAACGCTATAGACCTTAATCCCTTACAGAGTTCTAGTTCAGTATACTCCAAAGTCCTAGTCTTATTGGTAGCCCCCCCCCCAATTTAGACCCATGAAGCCATTCAAGACAACCTGAAAGTGCATAAAGCTCAGCTCACTTGCCCTACGATTTTAGGCTTTAGGTGTTTAGGTGTTAGGGTTTGGTGTCCCAGGGCCCATATCTCTATGATCTGTAGGCTATGCATGTGTACACCTTTATGTATCCTCTATACATGCACGCCTATACATACATTCGTTCATAGCCTTTTTGCATGTGATCTTCACCCAACAAACCTAAAGCATAAAACTACTAAGCCGCACAAAGCACGAAGTGCGCCAAACAAAGACTAAACCGAGCCTAAACCCTAAACCTTACACCCTAAACCCTACACCCTAAATCCTAAACCCTAAGCCCTAAACCCTACACCCTAAACCCTAAACAAAGTGGCAAGCACAGGCATCACCTCTGTTGCAGCCACTGCTGAACCGGCCTCCTGGGTGGAGGGCAATGGAGCTGGACACAGCTAAGGGGGGGTTCAAAAAGGGGGAGTGGAATGATGAGGGTTTAGGATGGCTCAGGGTTTAGCGTTTGTAGTTTAGGGCTTGGGGTTTCGGGTTTAGGACATAACTTAATTTTGCTTTAGGGTTCAGGGGTTGAGGGTTAGGGCTTCGTGTACCGGGGTCTAGGACATATTGCGAAACCCCTAAAACAGGGCCTACATGCACCACTTTGTTTTTTAGAAAAGGTATTATCTGGGTTTCCATGTTTGGGGAGTGGTAGGTTTAGGGCCGTTTGGAGTTTGTAAGGTTTGGGGTTACGGGAGTTAAGGGGTCAGGGTTGGAGGTAAAGGTTTCGGGATTTTGTGTTCTCTGCGGTTGTTCTTGCTTAAGGGTCCAGGGTTCAGGGTGGTTCCCTTAACAGGATAGTAAGGGCTCATTACGAATGATTGAGTGGTTACTTAACTGGGTAGTGTGGGAGGGACCCCACGAAGTGATGGGTTCTAGATGGTAGGGGACTGTTGCTGTTGGGCTCGAGAGTTCTAGAGTCTGTAGACTCTGCACTTGAGAGCTTCAGGCGTTTCTGGATTGGAATGTTGGATGACGTCCTGTCTTTACAGGAGGAATGGCGAGGAAGCAATTTGCTTCTACTCTGCTGTAACCCCAAACGCTATAAGTCCTCGCTTCAGTTTAGATGCGTGAGCTCAGTCCTCGCAATTGCGTAAAAGTCGCGAAGCAAGAGTTAGCCGGCCTCATAAAGTAGTGGCAGTGGTAGTGGCAGTAAAACAGCGGTGCGAGAAGTAGAGTGGCATTAATAATAACAATAATGAGAAACGGGAGCAGCATTACTTCTACGTAGTGATGGCGTGCACTGCCCCATTCTCATTTGCTGTGGGAGATGTCTTTCCTCTCGCCGCCTGTGCAGGATAGCCGCATCCACTACGAAACTGGGTCGTCTTTGAGACAGTTGTGGGGTCTGATTTGAAGTTTTCTCTCTTGCGCCGCCCGTTTCTCCTATAGGGGCCTCCAAAATACGTTTTTGTAATTGTTGGTTACCATAACACCAATAATAACAACCAACAATTACATTTTGTAGTGAGGTTCTGAGGCCAATTTAGTCTCTGAAATGAAGAGGAAGAGATGGAAACCCTAAACCCCTAAACCCCTAAACCCTAAACCCAGGAAGAAGTGGATGCCAAATCTGTCTGCGAGAAGTCCTGGCGAGCAGACAGCCAGGACATGGCAGAAGGCTTTGTTATAGGATGCTGGGTAGGCCCCTGGGATATTTAATATTTTCACTAATGGCTTTAATAAGGGACCCTATATACTAATATTTTTCAAAGGGTTTTAGGGGCAACCCAGGATATTTCCCCCAGTAATGGAGAATCAAATGCAAAAAACATGGAAAAGTACATGGATATTGGGGTTGCATAGTTTTTTTTGAATGGGGGTTGTGGACCAACGAAAACTAGATGGGTGGGAGTTCAGAGACTACGGCAAGGGGCCGTTTCGACAGCAAGAGAGTTCCTGGTGCCAAACATACAGATAGGCCATACTGTTTTCTGTGGGCGTCTATGCACGGGATGACATTTTGCATGCGGGAGCTTTTCATGTCCCACTTTCGTAGGGCACCCGCATGGCCCCTTGGAGATCTTCCACATTGCCCTAGGGACCCGCAAAATACCCTGTTTTGAGAGCCCCCCAGGTGATGTTTCTTCTTGTCGGGATTGAGGTTTTAAGGTCTTAGGGTTTAGGGCGTGGAGCTGTCACCATCAGCCCGATACTCTAAACGGACTTGGCCCGGATAGTTTGTTGGAGGGTGAAATCTTCCAGGTGTCTCAAGGCACTTCGCAAGTGGTCTCGTATGGTTTGAGGGCTGCTTTCAACTTGAAATCCCCATGCCTCTTTCATAGACCGTCTGCCAGGAGTACGATGACCGAGACGATTTCAAGCCTCTGTACACTCTGCTGCTGTGTCTGTGCTCTGCGGAACACCAAGCGGAAGGCCGACAGCCTCTGTCTACCCCCAAGAAGCCAAGACATGCAGTCCTTGACCCCTGAACCCCAAACCCTAAGCCATGCTTTTGCATAGGTTTTTCAGGCACGAACCTGGCGAGTCGAAACCTAAACACTGCACAGTGTTATTTCAAAGGGGCCCTGCATGACTTCTACCTAAGCAAGGGTGCCTTCTTCCTTGCAGGGTGTACTTCACAGCCCAGCCTTCGACCCGGGATGGCTCCAAATCCGATAAATTTGTTTTGAGGGTTTAGGGATAGGTTTAATATTGAGGGTTTGGGGTTCAGG
>CAJNIZ010003603.1:40262-56795 GCA_905231905.1 Symbiodinium pilosum | reverse complement strand
AAACCCTAATTGAGAATAGTTTGGGTGGTTGGGGCGGGACGATAGAGCTACGCTAGCGCGCGATAGTGTGTGCGCCCCCTAATTCTAAAGGAAAGGCGCACACACCGCGCGCATACGGCTACACACCCTGAACCCTAAACCCTAAACCCTTAACCCTCCTAAACCCTCAACCCTTAACCTAGACCCTAAACCCTTAACCCTCCTAAACCCTAAACCCTTAACCCTTAACCCTCCTAAACCCTAAACCCTAAACCCTTAACCCTAAACCCTTAACCCTCCTAAACCCTAAACCCTAAACCCTGAACCCTAACCCCTTAACCCTAAACCCTCAACCCTAAACCCTTAACCCTAAACCCTCAACCCTAAACCCTTAACCCTTAACCCTCCTAAACCCTAAACCCTTAACCCTCCTAAACCCTTAACCCTAAACCCTTAACCCTAAACCCGTAACCCTAAACCCGAAACCCTTATCCCTAAACCCTGAACCCTAAACCCTAAACCCTAAACCGTCAACCCTAAACCCTTAACCCTAGACCCTAAACCCTTAACCCTCCTAAACCCTAAACCCTTTGTTTGTTGAGTCCAGAGCCAAGCTGATGTACATCCTCGGTCCTACATGGCTGTGTATCACATATGAGCTAGAGTCTAACTTCTGAAAGGGTTTAGGGGTTTAGGGTTTAGGGGTCTAGGGGTTTTGGTTTAGGGAGGGTTTATGTAGGGGACTCTATACGGGTTATGAAGGGGGAATACTAGGAGTTCAGAATATGGCTTATATGTGCATGGTGGAGCTTCTCAAAATTAGGTTGCTTTTTTCGAGGATTTCCTGCAATGAGGACGACAGTATTATGGGGTCATATATCGGGCTCCCCTTATTTCTGGAAAGTACCATGTATACCTGTATACTCGAAACCCTTTGCCCTAATCACACCCCAAACTCTAAGCCTACACACTCCATCCTAAAACCCTAAGCCCCAGACCCTGGACCCTTAACCCTTATTCTATGTATTTGCATACACACATGCATTGTTTCTGAGCTTGAGACCTTCTGTGGCAATGATCCGATTAACTCGCATTTGCTCAGGCAGCATTTTGGATTTTCTATCTTAGTTTAATTCCTATAGGAGCTATTGAGATTTAGATTGGTATGGTAGGTTCTGGGGGATTGGAGTTATATAGTTCCAGAGTATAGCCCCTAAACATTATTGAGCAATGCATGTTCATCATAGGTCTTGGAGGATCAGAGATTAGGGCTTCCACAAGATAAGCTGGAAAAGCACCACCTGCGCTGGTAGCTTGTCAGGCAGGTTGTTGCAGGCTGCACCTGCTCTTCTCACTGGTGCTTAGGGCGGGGTGCGGGAGTGAATATAGGTACCATTATTGGGGTATATATGAGCCACAGTCTAAACTCCTTAAAGGGAATTATATAGGGGGCTATATAGGGAACTGCTATAGGGGTTATTAAGGGGGATACTAGGAGTTTAGACTATAGCTCATATAGGGTTCAAACAGGGACTCCCCGACTTTCCCTTAAGCATCAGGAAGTCTCTGTCTGCCGTTAGAATTTATTCGGGTCTCAAAAGTCGGCAAGATGCCCCTGAACCCCAAACCCTAAATCTTGTTTACATACTTTGTGGTGTGGTGGTACTGGGTATAGGTTCGATTCTGCATAGATTTCTCAGTTGGAATTTTCCCACGAGAAGGTGACCCTGAAGATCAGGACTGCATGGTGTGAATCCTCGCTACAAAAGCCATATGTCAAGAAGAGGCCATCAACCCTTAACCCTGAGTACCACGCCCCAAAACCCTACACCTTAAAGAAACCTTGAGATTTCTTGGCAATTCCCCTGTCTGGCGGCCTAAGGCCTAAGCCCCAACTGACTGTTGGACAGCTTGGCAAGGGGTACTTGGAACCATATTTAGAAGTAGTCTTCCCTAAACCCTAAACCCGAGTCTGTATTAAAAGAGTTTAGGGTCTAGGGTTTAGGGTATGTAGATGTTAGTAAAATCCTATATACCGCGGATCAGGTGCTTTCAGACGTACAGCGGCTGGCTGGCGTGACCTGAGACAGAGGGCTTTCCAAAATGACACGTTCCCAATTTTTTTGGGTGTCTGACAATAGGAAGCGCTTAGGGACCCAAGAGGTATATATTAGGTGGACCGCCCACCTTGTAATACTGTAGAACAGGAATATATAATCACCCTAGTATAGTTCCCACTATCCCTTACAGTCACTGTTACCAGGTGGGGGGTCCACCTGAAGTAAGTCTCTATATACATACATACATACGTATATATGTTTCTTTTGAGTTCCTGGTATCAAGAACAGGTTCTGGGGGCATAAGCTCCCAGATGCGAGGTTGTTGAGTTGAGAGCCCTGAGCCTTAAACCCCAACATCATGATGCCCTGCCGAAGGCAAAAGGTTTTGGAAAAGGGTCACAGGAGGCAGTAGATCTGTCAAGTCGTTGAAGGCCTGCCTTGTAGAAACGACAGAGTGATCACACCAAAATGATGTGGGATGGCAGGGCGCTGAACCCTAACCCTAAACCCCAAAACCTCAACCTTAAGCCCTAAACCCCAAGCCCCAAACCCGCAACCCTACACCCCAACCCCAAACCTCAAATCCTAGAAACCCCAAATCCTAGACAGTGAGCCTAGGTGCCATAATGAAAGTAGGAGCCGACACATTTTCGGTGCGGTTGGAGTCTTCTTCCAGCTTTTCTGCAAAGTATCGTGTTTAAGGTCCAGGTTGTAGGGTAATGTAGACCCATGATTACTAAACACCCTCCTTCTAAGGGCCTAAATATTAGGATCCGTGTTGTAATCCCTATTAAGGGGAGGGGGTTCATTAATCAGGGGTCTTGGTTGGTGGGTTCAGGGTTTGGGTTTGTTCCTGAAGCTCCTTCTGTATCAGGCACTTATTCGCATGAGAAAACCCAGAGACTATGCCACAAACGAATCCATCATTTTCTGTTTTAGGGTGGTTTCCAAAAAAAGGCGGGCCCTAGTACTATGGCCCCCCAAAACTATAATCTTTACTATAGGAACCCTCAAAAAAGGCACCTCTAATTTTGCAAAACCCCATAGATGATGGTGGGATATTGCCTCGTGAGCCGGACAGTGCACCCCGAAGAGCCCTGCCGTTGCCGCTTTAGGCCTAGATTGATATTAAAAGCCCAAACAGACGTTGGGAATAAGGGTACTATAGTATGAAGGAATTTGTCAATCAACAATGTCATGCATATAAGGAGGACAGTGAGACGAAAGCTTAGCGCAAGGTGCCTCGGCATGAAGCGAAAAAGACATTCTCATCCTTCATGCTAAGTGTTTTTGCAACATGAACTTATATACTGTTATTTCTCGTGAGCGTTTACACTGAACCAATATGCTTTAATCCCCGGGGTCGGAAACGTTCATTTGCCAGTCGACAGGTATTCTTTCTTGGCACAGGCCATTCAGCTGAATGTGTGGCACTCAAGCAGGGTCTAGAATTTGGGGTTCAAGCTAGGGCGTAGGGTTTGGGGCTTGGGGTTAGGGGGTTCTGAGGTATGAGGGGGGGACTATCTCAGGTGGTTTGGTTACTTGCTGTCATTCCTGCATATCCTACTATGCAGCAGTCTCGGCGGCAAAGAATGTAGCTCGGCTTCAACCTGTACTGTAACGTCTCGGGTTTAGGCTTTGGGCTTTGTTGTGCTAGGGTCCAATATTCTGCTTGTTATGGGATACTTTGTGTCCTGACGGGCATGGCAATTGGGGCTTCGGGTTCCTGAGGTGTCCTGGTGCAGCATCGTAGCCAATACAAAATTCAGGAGCTCATCTCATCAACTTTGCTACCAGGCCTACATAAACCCTGCATCATACACTCTTAATAGGCATAATGAAAACTAGTACCTGGACTCCAAAATCATGTATGATGATGGCTGAACTCCCCCGCAAGAACGCAAGCATGCAATTTGTCTACATACTTGTGAATGCCACGACAGCTCAGAAGTGTGCAGAACAATGCTGGCGCGGTACAGGTTTTAGGGTTTAGGGCTTAGCGTTCGCTACCTCAGCTGCGCCCAGTTTTGACGTAGGCGTGCGAGAGTGGTCCAGAAGTCATTTCTTTGATTGGAGGAAAGTTTATGCGGGATCCTAACCCCCAAGTATGTAGGATCATGGCCTTTATATCCATGTTCAATGGTTTCTCGGGTTTAGAGTTGAGGTATACTTTGAGGTTTGAGGTCTACTCAGCGCTCATCCCTGGAACTTGTACCTTCAATATCTTCGTCTACTGCTTGGATGGTGAAGCGTGTAGGTATGCTTATTGAGTCCCCATGACCCTCCCCGTGCTGAGGTCATGCTCTTTATGTTCAACGTCTTCTTCCCAATGTACCCCATGGAAGCTATGCTGCAAGCTATGGCACGCTTTGGGTCATTCCCCATCCTAGTAGCTGTCCTTACAGGGCCTTATTATAAGGGATCACAAGGGGTTATTTCATCTTCTATGACTGCACGTGGCAACTGTTCCTGTGGGGAGAATGACCTAAGGCTTGACCCCAACTTTTAGGGTTTCGGGCCTTTGGGTTCACGGCTTAGGGCTTAGGGTTGGATATTCTATGAATTTCGCGATGCCGCCTGCCAGGAAGATATTTCTGATCTTTCAGCTTGGTTTGCATGGCACAGTAGCCCTAAACCTGCAACCCTAAACCCTTTAACCCCAAGCCCTAAACCCTACGCCCTAGTCCCTACACCACAAACCCTAAACTCCTAAACCTTAACCCTCTAGGGAGCCGCGGTATGGGGAAGCCATAGGTAGATCCTAGTTTTCTTATGCCCTCACGGACCCCTGATTATTCTGTAAGTAGTCAGGAGCTATTCAGTAGTCCTTGGAGGAAAGCGGGCTTCAGACCTTCCTACAACCTAAGCCCTGCACCCTATTCACTTCTTAAAGCCTAAACCCTTAAACCCTAAACCCTTAAACCCTAAACCCTTAGGCCTATAACCCTAAAGCCCCAAACCCTAAACTACCACAATCCCCTTCTCCAGAGGATGGTGCCAAGCTCATCGTATGTTCGCTGCAGTTGCGGGGGACCACAGAATGATCTGACCTCCTGGAGGATATTAAGGGTTTAGGGTTTAGGGTTTGGGATATTAAGGGTTTGGGGTTTAGGGTTTAGTGTATCATCATGGCGCTTCAAGGTGCAAGTGTTTTGGGTCTAGGGTTTGGGGTGGGTGGTTCTCAAACTTGCGGGCCTCTTTTTCGGGCACAGGGTGGGGTCCCGAGATCAACGAGTTGTTTGCTGTTTTGGTGTAGAGTAGGAGAGGTCAGGCACTTGAATTTAATCACTAAATCCTGAACCCCCATTTTCTGCTGGGGGGCCTGCGGTCTCGTGTGAGTGGGGCTTCGGAGCTATCTGAATCTCTGCCCCCTCGTAACGTCTACCCCCCGCCCCTTATGAAAGACCGCCCGGTGTTTCTATCATAAAAGGGTATTGTGAAGAATTATAGGTTCCCCACTTTTTGCGCTGAGTAGATTGGTGTCTACTTACAGCCACCTAAAACCTGGTTAGCATCAAGTAAAAACAAATCAAGGGATCCCTAATTGCTGTGGTACCTGTTTCCCTGATGACCTCAAAACCTCAAAAAAAAACATTATCACGGGGATCCCTGTTAAAAGTAGTCTTCTAACGTTTAGGTCTAGGGTTTAGGGCACGCATCGGGAAGTAGATCCGACAGTAACTACCTGGATCCCCCAAGTAGGTAGACGAATCGCCTTTTTGAGTATCCCCATCTAGTCAATATTCCCCTTTCCCTACTAACCACCAGGAAGTCTGTCTACCCTAAACCCTAAACCCCTGTCTGATCTTGAACATGGTCTTCAGGGTTTTGAGGTCTTCGATGTGAAATTCTGAGTGCCGCAGGCAGGCGGTGTTGGGTGAAAACCCTAAACCCTAAACCCTATCAACCTGGATCAAGACTCAGCTTTGCAGCTGAGGTAGCAAGTCGGTTTGCTTAACGTTAAGTTTCCGGTCTATGTCACATAGACCCGCGTGTTCGCAGCCCTAGCCCTAAACCTAAACCCTGAACCCTAAGGACAGAAAGCATCATTTTGAATCTGTGTCTCTGCCGCTTCAACACAGGATGGCTCAAGCGTTGGAGCCGGTGTGCAGAAGATGTTCTCCATGGTTGAGAAGTAGGTGTTCCATTCCCAGCCGCCTGTTGAAGCGGAGCTGCAAGGGAATCTTGGAATCTAAAGTGTAGTAGCATGAAGCACCTCTTTCGAGCAGAACAGCTCAGGCACAGACGCAGCAAAACTGAGCCCCACCCGTTCTTAGCCGAGTTGAAAATTGCATACTTAGCCAGTTCAGCCAGTTCAGCCGAGCCTTCCAGCAGGTATATCATCTTTAAAGCCATGATGAGCTTTTTGGGAGAACGCTTTGGGGGCGCAAGCTTTGGTTTCTGGCTTGTTTTCCCCACCTCCTAAACCCTATACACAACACACTTGACCGTAAACCTTGCCCTTCTAAGCCCGAAGGGTCCATGTACCCAGGGATTTAGGTTCCCAACCCACCCTCTTAGTTGGGTACCCCTAACCCCGAAATCCTAAACGCTAGAGAGCCTTGAGCCTACCCCACCTACTGGCTTCGACATGGCGCCGGAAGGTCCGAGGCCCAGCTTTTCGTCCTAAGGAAGCTGGCACAAAGGTTCGGGGTCGCACCCGGAGAGCCCAATACCACTTTAAAAAGGACGATACCCTAAATCACATTGGGATCTCCATTACTATTTGCGGTATATACCTCAATTGAGGGGCATTCCGTCTTAGGGTAGGGGGATGTAATTCGGAGTGTTGCAGCTTTGGGAATTGCTCAGCGGCTTAGGGCTACGGTTTGGTCTCTGCCGTTCTGGTCAGCTTGCTGCTGCTCTTCTTGAGCTTGGGGCAAAGTTTGGGAGGCTTGAGTCAGTCGTTCCACAAAGTTGGGGGGAGGGGGTGGGGGGAGGTGGGAGGGGGGGGAGGGGGGGGGTAACATTGGGTTGTAGGGTTTTAATATTCGAAATCCAGCGACTACACCTACAACGAGACAGGGCAGTGTCGCTGTTGAGCTTACCATGTCCATACCTGCAGCTTATTGCCACTATCGGCTGATACAACAAAACCCTGCTTCACTCTGAGTGCCCTAAACCATATACTATAGCACCATAAACCCTATGGTTAAGGGTATTTAGAGTCATGCAGGATGTTTAGGATCAATTGCGTTGTTCCGTGAAGAGGGTTTGGGTATCATGGGCTCTTAAACCCCAAACCCTGACGTAGTTTACTCTGGGTGCCCTCTGCGGCGCAAAACGATTTCAGCACCCTCCAGGACTCCAACTCCCAAACAGGGCTTAGGGTTCAAGGTTTAGGGTTCAGGGTTTAGGGTTTAGAGTTTCTCTTCACCTCAGTTCAAAGCTGCCAAACCTGAAGCCCAAGGTCCACTCCAGGACTCTGAATCCTAGAGCCTCTAGCGCTATACCTGCAAGCCTCCTAAGTCCACCGTGTGCTGATGGATCTATCAGCCTTTGGGAGAGGGAAGGCAGAAGGACAGTCAACAGCAGGGATGGAAACCATGTCTCACAACCAATCTGTCTATGGAATCGCAAGGGGGCTCATCACTGTCGGGTAGGACATGCGCTTCAGCATGAGCATCTGGGAGCGCATCTTCTGCATTTGCTTCATCAAAATCACCTCCTGCTCCCACAGGCGAGCCGCATTCGTGTGAGTTTGACTTGTGCGAACAGCGAAATCGGAGCTTCCTGTTTCGTCGTTACGTTCAGGTTTCGGTGCTTGCATCACTTCGCTTGCAGGCGATGTCACTAAACATTTGACCCAGTGGTCTCAACTGTATGTAAAAACAATGGCCGCGCGCCTAAACCAGAACCAGGCGATTATTCTTCATATTTTTGGGTAAGTAATTCAACCCCACACCCTATACTCTACAATCCACACCCTATACCTTCAACAGTTAACCCTATCCCTTTCACTGAGGGGCTTCAACACTAAACCCATCCCTTTCACTGAGGGGCTCGGCGGCCTACCGACCTACGCTCCCGGCTCTCGGCAAGGCAATTGCTCAGGATCCCTTGTCATGGCCTACATCATTAGAACAGTTGCCGAGAGAGGCCAGGTGTATGTATAGTACCCAAAGGGGGGCTCCGTAGGATGATCTTCAAGTACGCCCAGGCTCTCCTGGAGGGTTCAAGGTTTTGGGGTTTAAGGTTTTAGAGTTTAAGTTTAAGGTTCAGGGTTTAGGGCTTAGGGTTTAGGCGCCTAATCGGGTAGAACAGTGGAGAGTCAAATGGAAGAGAAACGGGGATATGAAATGGAAACTGGGCTTAGCGGGGAGGGGTTGGTACAGGGAATTCGGAGTGTAAGGGTCTGCAAAATTGGAACAATATGTTGTGATTTACTGTACTGTGCAATTGCATGTTGCGCTACATGGTGATATAAGGGTTGATGGGGAATGATATTGTTCGTGATTCTGGGTTCTACTGTAGGCTTCTGGCTCCGTGTTTAGCGTGCTGCTAATGAACCAACTCATGCCGGCCTTTCATCGTCGCATTTGGGTGTGGAGTTCAGGGTTTCCAGGAGAGGCTGCGTGTACTTGCAGGTCATCCTATGTATCCCCACCCTGAACCCTAAACCCTCAACCCTAAACCCATTGGGTACTATACCTACACCTGGCCTCTCTTCATTTTCCAAAAACTCCATTCCACTTAGGGTTTCTTATCTTTCATTGTAGCAAATCCTTCGGACACTCTTAGCCATCTTTTTCCAATTGTAGGTCTAGTAGGGGATTCCAGCAGCTGGTGGCCTCAGAATAAACTGCAATGTATTGTAACTATAACCCTTGAAGTATAGGGCTCCCAAAACGGGACCCAAAGTGTGGGGTGTCTAGGTCCTTTTAGGTCTGTAAGGGTTTTGTTGGTAAGGATTCGAGTATACCACAAAGTAAAGTGGGACCCTGTACAGAGGCTCGTGGCAGGTTTGCTGGCTTGAACTTAACTAGGCTTCTCGCGCAAAAGTCGCAAAAGTCGAGATTGTGCACGGGGCTAAGAGCCATAAGAGAGGTCCCACGAAACAAGACAGAATGAGAAAGACATGCTAGACTGCGAGGGCGGGCGTTATTCTGGGGGTCTGGTGTGGAAGGCTTATACCCCACCCATTTCTGGGCAGCCTTCAGCAGGAGGATGTTTACCGTATCCTGGCTATAGTGTTTAGCAGACACCACAAAACGACGTCCACTCTAAAGCTTTCACCCTAAAACCCCAAGGGTGCATGGAAACCTAACTATTGCCCAAAGGCTAAGTACTCAGTTCTTACGTTCTTGACTCTTAGGGAAACCCTAAGTCCTAAACCCCTAAACTCTAAACCCTAAATCCTGAAACCTAAAACCCGAAACTCTAAACACTAAACCCTAAACCTTAAGTCCTAAAACCCTAAACCCGAAACTCTAAACCCCAAGCCTTAAGTCCTAAAACCCTAAACCCGAAACTCTAAGCCCTAAACGCTAGACCGTTGGCCAGGCTACGGGTCGGCCTTCTCGGCGGCACAGCGTTCGTCAATACGGAGTCGGAAGAGTTGGTGAAGGCCTCTCCTTGCTCCTTAAGGTTTAAGGGTGTTTAGGGTCTAGGGTTTTTAGGGGGTTTAGGGTTTTGAGGGTTTAGGTTTTTTAGGTTTAGGTTTTATAGGGTTCAGGCTGTAGAGTGTAGGGTTAAGGCTTTAGGGTTTCGGGTGTAGAGTCTAATTAGGGTTTTGGGTTTTGGGTCAGGGCTTAAACTTGGAGTTGGTAAAGGCCTCTCCCTAGGGATCCAAATAGCCCAAATGTAGATAACATTCACAAACTAGGGCCCAAAGCATATTATTCGTAGACTTGCATTCCTGAGGTTTCCTTACACTCGAAGGCACAAAAACCGACAAAACTTACTACGGGTTAGTAAGGAATAAGGGAATATACTATATATGAGGACTAGTAGACAAAGGTTCTATGCCCTCATTCCCTGCTAACCAGCAGAGGTAGCAAAGGCTCCCCTTTCAGAGCTCAAGAATACGGGGCTGATAAGGATTTAGGGTTCAGGGTTTAGGGTTCCGGGTGTAGGGTTTAGCGTGTTTGCAAAGCGAGAAAGAAGCCCTCGTATCTCGCTTCCACCGCTGGGTTCCATGTTCCATTTTCTTCGTGTAAAGGGGAAGGTCTTGGCATCCCCAGAGTAAAGCATGCCTGCAATGCAGAGAGGGTTTCAAACCTAATTGGGGAGTCTTTGGCAACTGGGCCTCTAAACACACACCCAGCAACTGAAGCCCTGGACCCATAAACCCTAAAACCCTAAACACTGAGCCCTAAACTTCTCAAAAAGACGTTTCACTGTAGGTCTGCAAGGACATGTGAGCCCTCAAGCCCCTCATTGTATTTGAAGACCTTCTAGAACTTCCATATACTATTCTCATGATCCCCAGTCTCCCTCAACCTCAAGATCCTTTTACTTATCTCTGGCTAGCTGGGCATGAAGGCATGGAACAGGACATGGAAACTATTATAACGGGTTATAGACGGACTGCTATAAGGATGCATTCCTTCATTCCAGATTCCTGGCTAACCAAAGGTAAGTTTAGAGACATTCATAAGGTGATCACGGAGGGTCCTCTTCCAGAAGGTGTCTGTTGAAGTGTGTTTTGTTGACCAACAAATTTCAGAACCCTAAACCCTGAACTCTAGAGGTTTGTAGGAATGTGTTATGTGGACTCGGAGGCCGTGGCGTCCGGGACTTGGACTGAGATTTCTTGCCGTATTTAGGGTTTAGGGTTTAGGGTGTGTATTTCTGTCCATTCTAAGGTGAAAGATTTGGGGCTTTGGGCTTAGGGTTTAGGGTAGGAGAGCTGTAGTTTCCGATGCTGCTTGAACATCCACACTCTTGGATTACCGATGCGTTCGTCATTCTTCGTGGGAACTCCATGCGCTTGATCGAGAACATCCACCACCGCCCCAGGTGGTCTATACTGTATACTATGTTGAAGATTGAGCTTCAAGAAACTTATATGGATGTTCTTGAAAATACCCTCACACAAGCCCCGAACAAAGACCCAGGAAATCTTTCTCTAATCCTGATTCAACCGCTGGTAGTTTCCACAAATACTGCGCCCCCAATATAGACGCCCCAAACGGTACCCCTAATTTTGGGACACCTTGTAAGTACACAGCGTGATGGTACCAAACCCTAAACCTCTACACCCTAAAACCTAATTTCAGAAATCTTTTGAAAAGACAAAATTCCAATCCCCAGGGCTTCACATGGACCCATTCGTAGAGGGTTTAGGGTAGGGTTAAGAGTTTCAGGGTAAAGGGTTTAGGGTTGAGGGTTCGACTTAGGTACTATTTGTAGACTGTAGGTTTCCGGTAGGTATTGCCCTAACAAACCCTTAAAATTTAAACCCAGAACCAGTTGAGGTACCCTTAGCGGACTTGTGGACCCAACTCCCTAACCCCAAACCCTAAACCCTAATCCTACTTGTGGATGGCAGGCGGGAGCCAGGATTCTATGCTTATTGTTGCGTTCAATAGTACCTGGACCCCAAAAGTATGTAAAATAATGGCCTTTATGGCTATTATTATGGGTTTAGGGCCATTATTTTACATACTTTGGGGGTTTAGGTATGACCTTTTTGGGTGTTCAGGGTTTAGGAGGGAGATCTAGACTAGGGGATTTGGGGGGTATCTAGGGTTTAGGGTTTAGGGTATCTAGGATTAAGGGTGTAGCTCCGGCCCCCAAAGTATGTGGACTAGCGGCCTTTTCGGCTGTCTGCTTGGGCCATTAGAGGTGTGGCCATGGGTTTAGGGCTTAGGGATGCCAATCTGGACCCAGGTCAAGGACACCGAAACCCAAGACCCTAAACCCTAAACCCTGGACCCTAAACTCCTGAACCCTAAGCCCTAAACCCCTAAACCAAAAACCCTAAAATGTAAAACCCTAACCCTAAGGCCCTGAACCCCGAAACCCCTAAACCCTAAACTCTAACACCCTAGACCCTAAACCCCTAAACCCTATATAGTATGAGAAGCCTGCTAAGGGTTTGGAATGCTGCGGTCTTCGCAGTTGTTTCGCTATAGTGCCTGGCAGGCCTAGTGTTGAGGGTTTAGGGTTATTCTGGGTCAGAGTTAAGTGTGGTTTAGGGTTTAGGGGTTTAGGGTTGAGGGGTTTAGGGTCTAGGTTTTAGGGTTTAGGTTTTCAAGCTTTTTGATAATGAAACCCAAGTGGGAATATGAAAGCGTAGTTTTCATCCGACCCCGGGCGCGGGAACTAGTATCGGTCCAAAGGCTTACCCTTGCTGTAGGTCTTCGGCAGTTACAACTACCTAAACCCCCAAAATATGTAA
Source organism: Symbiodinium pilosum (assembly GCA_905231905.1). Classification (NCBI taxonomy): domain Eukaryota; class Dinophyceae; order Suessiales; family Symbiodiniaceae; genus Symbiodinium; species Symbiodinium pilosum. The sequence continues at coordinate 44,411 of CAJNIZ010003603.1, read as the reverse complement.
AATAATGGCCCTAAACCCATAAGAATAGCCCTAAAGGCCATTATTTTAAATACTTTTGGGGTTTAGGTATCAGCTCCTCTTGGGTCAAGTCCGACGTACTTGCAAGTCCCTTGGCTGCTCGAAGGGCCCTACCCTGCAAATACTGCATTTTGCGCATCCCCCAGTTCAATTCAACCCATAAGCGTTAAACCTGGAACTCCAAGGCGTCAGGCAGGCCTTAACGCGTCTTCCTCGGCGGTCGCTTGCAGTAACTTGCGGGTTTTGACATGCTGACAAGTCTGATGCAACCTGGCTGGCAGCTGGACCTAGCCCAGGGCCGTGCAGCAACGTCTGATGGCACTGGATGCAAAGTGACAGGATCCAACAGTGCGAGGGAGCTGTATGCACTGCTTGATGCCCGTAGGTGGCAACCAATGCAGCCAATCCCAATACTGTTCCAACCTTTGCAACGCACCTGAAGCTGCTTTTACCTCAGCTCGTGAGGTTTGGAGTAAGCACGATACTTTTCATGGGATGCTCTTGAACCTCGACATCAATTCATCCCATAAGCACTTTTTTCTGTTTTGGATGTCGTCTGCAAGCTGTTGGCCACTCACTGGAGTCAGGCGAACAACGAGCGCCTTCCACCACCCTTCGGTTAGGGCTTTGCGTACCCTAAAACCCTAAACCCTCAACCATAAAAACCCTACACCCTCAACCCTAAAACCCGCCTTGAACCCCAAACCCTCAACCCTAATACATAATCCCCATAATCCCTGTAGTTTCCATTTTATTTTCCATTATCCCAATATAACCCCTGTAATTCCTATATAATCCCTATAGTAGTTTCCGTTTTCTTTTCCATTATCTCCATATAACCCCAAGGCACCCAATATACCCTATTGACCTCAACTTGAGCTCTCAGGTCACAGCTGCATGAGCGGTTTGCCGAGGAGAGCCTTCTGTTCTTGACCTGCGGCCAGCAGGGAATCCAGGCGAGCACCGGGGGGTTGTGGGGCTTAGGTTTGGGGCTTAGGGTTTAGGGTTTAGGGCTTGGGTTCAGGGCTTAGGGTTTAGTGTGAAAGGTGCAGGGCTTCAAGTTTAGGGTTTAGGATTCAGAATGGGATTTAGGGTTCAAGGTTCGGAGTACCCGGACCTCGAAAAAGTAGCTACATGATGGCCCACCAAAAAAAAGGCCAGCATTCTACGCACATACCCTTGTCTGGGTTGCTGTTGAGGAACTCAATTAAAGTTGATTACACCATATTCCCAGTATTATGGTAGCTTAACTTAAATTCCTTAACAGCAACCCAGTTGTTGGGCTTCCAGGCTGCGATTAGGGATGGGGCTAAGGGGCGAAGGGCTGGCCACTTGGGATTGAGGGTTTACACCCTAAAGGGTTCTGTAGTGGGTTTCACGTTAGAGGGCTCCAGGTCCTTCAAGGATTCGAGGTTCAGAGTTCAGGGTTTAGGGCTTCGGGTTCAGGGGTCGAAGGTTTGTAGTCATTGTAGTATGAGTCGAATACCTTTATTAAGAGATCTATGTATGACTGTTACAGGATGGGGCCTGGGCCAAGGCTGAAGATTGAAGGTTCCGGGTTTAGGGTTTGGGGTTTAGGCTTTAGCTGGATGCTGGATTCATAGTTTGAATCTTGCTTGAGACTCTGGGTTCAGCGGTTATTCTGTTCCAAAGTTGCTTTTCTTTAGGCGTTTTACTAGGGATTTTCTGCACTTAAGGCGTGCTGGGGAGCATAAGGCTCTTGGGCAGTGGGCCCGGGGATATTAGTCTCCAAGCCCTAAACCCTAAGCCCCAAACCAACCTTAAACCCCAACGCTAAAGCCAACTTCCATGGCGGTTGTATTGATGCAGTGAGGGCTCATCCAGACTGATTGGCTGAAGAGAGCATTGCCCATCCCTTAAGAACAAGACACATGAAGCTCACATAAGCTATAGTCTAAACTCCTCAAAGGGGGTTATATAGGGGAGTATATAGGGGCCTACTATAGGGGTTATTAAGGGGGATACTAGGAGTTTAGACAGTGGCTCACATAATGGATTCCTGGCAACCTCAAGTAAGTAATGCCCTGATCCTTCTGATTCCCTATCCCTTGAAGCTCGAGCTCTAAATGCTAAGTCTCAAACTCTAGTAAGAATAACAATCATAATAGCAATAATTAGCAGCGCTGGTAATAACACTAGTAGTAATCAAAAAGAATGATGTCGATAGTAAGCAGACGATTGTAAGAGTATTCAAATAAGATTTATGATGATATTCTGAAGTCTGAAGTCAAGACTGAATACTGGAGGAAGTCTTTGCGCGAAACTGCGGTGATGGCTCCCTGGTCCGGCTCGGGTCTTAGGGTCTACGGATTACAGGGTTCATAGGGTTCATAGGGTTTAATTATAGGGCTTATGAGTTTATGGGGTTCATAGGGTTAATAGGGTTTAGTATTGGGATTTATAGGGTTGATAGGGTCTAGGGTTTAGCGTTGAGGGTTTAGGGGGCTCGAATTTTACTTGGGCACTCCATGCAGTCAGGTTTCGGGCGTGTGGGTTGCAGGTTGGACTATTTTGAGGTGAATCCTGCGCCCCGTACCCTTTGAACCCTAAATCCTAAACCCCTAAAACCCCTAAACCCTAACCCTAAACCTTAAACCCTAGATCTTAAACCCTACTCCTTGAAGCCTGTGAGGATCCTGTAGAAGTTTCGTGGTTTAGGATTAGGGTTTCCTAGATCAGTCAATTAAGGTTTCAAGGCTTGCTTGTAGGGTCAGGTCGACGTTGAAAAGTTCATTTATGATCGAGGTACCTGGGGTTATTGCAAGGCTTTATTGGGCTCACATAGGCTCAGAAGTCTACTTATTCAGCCCCGCTGACCTGACACCCTGAGCCCTAAAACCTAAACTTGCTGAGTAAACCCTACACCCTAAACCGCATTTTCCCAAACCCTAAACCCTAAACCGCATTTTCCGAGTTCAGATCTGACCATAATTAGCTTTGGCAGGCCACCTGTGCAGATACGGGACCTCAGCAGCTTTGCTGGTACACATTGCTGCACGTTTCTGTAGTCTTCTTAGGAATGGTTGTCCCTTTGTTGCTTTAGTGTATATAACTTGGAGGAATTATTGAATCTGTTTCCGAACAGGTCTGAAGGGATAGCAGTTTTGGACTCCCATACACTGAGTATCGCAAAAAGGTATAGACTTCTCTGGCCCAAGGAAGTTAGCAACTGAAAAACTATACAGTACACAGGTCCAGCTTTTCAGCGCATTATCTTTCACCTGCCAAGTGAAAAAGAAAGGCGGCGTCCAAGCATTTAAGGGGTGGCCGCAAAGAGACTGCTCTAAATGTGGTCTCTCTAGCCTTCAACATGAATTTCAGACCTGGGCACGAAAGTGCGCAAGTAGAAGTTCCCTGAAACTATTTTCAAGTTTCGGTCATCCATACTTCTAAGAACCAGCTCAAACCATCATGTCTATCTAGGTTCCAGGAAAGATAGCGCTTCTGACACGCAATTCATGACGCATACTTTTTGGCAATGTGTTGGCTTTACTGCCTTTGCAGGAGCCCCTGCAAGGCATTCTGCAGCACAAAAGCTCTCTCTGAGCTACAAGCGCTAAGCTCTCAGAAGCTAAGTAAGGGATTACAATAGTACCCCCTTCAAAGGTACCCCCCCAGCTCTTTCAGGCCTTATTAAGCCCTATATACTCCTTATTAGCTCTTTAAACCCTGGGGGGTTACCTTTGGGGGGGTGGGGTTCTATAGTAATCCCTTACTAAGGTCTATGCCTCCCTAATCCTATAAGGACCTTAAACCCTAACTCCCAAATCCAAAACGCACAGCCGTAAACCTAGGAATGAAATCCTAACCTCGTGCCGCAGGCAGACGCAAAAGTCCAAGGGGTTGAAAAACAAAAACTAGCAACTTCTACAGCCGCAGAAACCCTAGACCCTTAACCCTACACCCCAAATCCTACACCCTATAAACTCTATGCCCTAAAGTTTAAGCCCCGAAACCTAAGCCCTAAACCGCACTGGCGTCTTGAACAGGAATCTGCTGGTTGCTGGCACCTGTTGCCAATTCAGAGCTGGGCAGGCCTCCCGCAGTGGACTTTAGGGTTTTAGGGTTTAGGATTTAGGGTTTAGGGATTTGGGTATTTAGGGTTTAGGG
>CAJNIZ010003603.1:13780-40162 GCA_905231905.1 Symbiodinium pilosum | reverse complement strand
CCCTAAACCCTATATACCCATTATACTGTAACCTAATTGAAGTTCCTGAACAGCAACCCAGCAGGTTGGGGATGTTTACCTCAGCGTGGAGGCGGGCCGGGCCGACATAGAGAGACAGCGGGGTTCGTGGTTCAGAGCCCTTTTAAAGCCGATCACGGATGATTAGGGTTTAGGGTTTTAGGGGTTTAGGGTTTTAGGGGTTTAGGGTTTAGGGGTTTAGGGTTTAGGGGTTTAGGGTTTGGCATTTCGGGCTTGGGGTTTTGGGATCGAGGGTGTAGGGGCTGAGATTCAAGATTTCGGGGCTGGAGTTTTGAGTGCGCGGATTGGGGTTGAGGGTTTTTGCGGGTTGCTTCGGGAATAATTAGGCGGGGTGACTTTGGACTCGGGAACTCCTGCGTGATCCTTCTACTAGACCCACCTATACCCATGGCCAACTTAGACGCCTGAGACTCTTCCCATATATACTCCTTCTAGAACCCTATACTGCATAACACCATCAGGGCCTACTTTGAAGATATACTGGGTATTCTTCATCTGAATTGGGTCTAGGATTAAGGGTTTAGGGTTTAGCGTTCAGGGTTTGGGGCCGCAGGCGCAGATTCAAGGGTGCTGGTTAAGGGGGCAGGGTTCAGGGTTTAGGGCTAGCATGATGTAGGTGCCGGGGCACACTCTGGGCTATCGATGCGGATTTCAGCATGAATATGAGGCCACCATGGGAGTGATTACGCTGTCTTAAACCCTAAGCCCTAAAACTCATAGGAAACCATGCTAAGTTGTCGCCCTCGAAAACAGCAGCACGGCTCCTCACCAATGAAGAAAACCTGGACCCCTAAAAGTATGCAGATTGTTTTGCTGTTTGTTTTTTTGGCCACGATTTTACCTACTGTCGGGCTCCGGAAGTATGATTGAAACTGTGGTGCCCCTAATCCCTGAATTGTACGTAGGGTCTTCTACCTCATGAAGCCTTGTGCTCGGGACTTCTTGGAGTATGGTATCCCTCAACCCTCAGCCCTATAAACCCTAAACCTGAGGTCATTCTCTATTATAATGACAGTCACCGCTATGAGTAATCGGAGTCATAGTGGCCCCTCTAACAAGACCCCTTTCCGGACAGTTACTGTAAGGGGGAATGACCCAACCCTAAACCTTAAGCCCTAAACCCTGGAACCTGAACCCTAAGCCCTGAACCCTGAAGCCTACCTGGACCCCAAAAGTATGTAAAATGACGGCCTTGATGACTATTATTATGGATTTAGTGGTATCATTTTACATACTCTGAGGGTTTAGGTAAGCCCTAAACCCCAAGCCCTAAACCGCAAACCCTAAACCCTAAACCCCTAAGCCCTAAACCCTAAACCCTAAACCCTAAACCTCAAACACCTGCAGGGGGGCCCTGGCGTTGCCCAAGATGCTCGGCGCATCCTGGCTCGAGGAGCCGAAGTGCTGCCGCTGAAGCGAACAGGCAGGCTTTTGGGACTTGGGGTTAGGATTTAGGGTTTGGGGTTCAGGGTTTAGGGTTTAGCGTTTAGGCTTTAGGGTTTGGGGTTTAGGGTTTAGGGTTTGGGTTTAGGGTTTAGGGATTGAGGTTTAGGGGTTTTCTGGGTTGCTGTTAACTAAGACGCGTAAATTAAGTTACCATCCCATGACGGGTATATAGGTTTAGGGTCCAGCTTTTAGGGTATAGGTTACCACAATATGGGCATATAGTAAATCATAGGGTTTTCCTTACTATAGTTAGTTCATTCAAGTTCCTGGACAGCAACCCAGTTGTTGTGGGTGGAGGGTTTGGGGTTTGAGCTTCGGGGTTGTCTTTTAAGAGTTTAGGATTGGGAGTTTGGGGGCTTAGGATTTGGGGTTTCAAGGTTCGAGATTTAGGGTTTGAGTTGTAGGTTTAAGGTTTGGGGTTTAGGGTCTGGGTTTAGGGTGCGCGGGGAGGTCCCAGCGACATTATCAGCCAGGGGGATCATTGTGGCTTTGGGGGCGGGGTTGCCATAATCCCTTGGATTTGAGCAGGGAGATGGGACATCCTCCAGAGGGGGCAAATTAGGCGCTAAAGAGGTTCATGGCGGATATTTCTGGCTTTCCGGAGGGTATATTATGTGTATCTATATATATATATGTGTATATGTATATGTTTCCAAAGATTGGGGTCCTGTTGCAGGAGTCTTTATGCGAGGAGGGATCCCCATCTACGACAACCCACTTGCGGCGGTTTAGGCTAGAGGGTTAGCCAAGCACTTACTTTCCCCACGGTGGAAGCCGGCACGGAGAAAGCAGTTGTTGCCCCTAAACCCCAAACCAACACACCCCACCCGCCGAGACCTGCTGAGCAAGAGGGTGCTTGCATTGTTGAGGGTCTGCAGGATTTTGGTCGAAGGTCTAGGGCACAAGCCCCGAGGCCCCAAACTAGCGTGTTAACCCCAAACCAGGAACCCTTAAACAAGGATGTCAATGTTCAATACTTTTCCTTTTCCCGTCCCAAAGCCCAAGACACTGGTGATAGGTGGCGCCAGCGCCGGCAAATTCGACTTCCCAGAGAAGGCTCTCAGTCGCCCAGACTATGCCACAGAGGACTCTATGAAGGGTGTAATGATTAATGTAGACCCCCTTAAGTAGATAGAATATGGCGTATATGGGGATCTTCTTCTAATATATCCAGAGCCATATTCTATCTACTTAAGGGGGACTAGAATGTAAACCCATGATTAATAAACCTCTCCTTTTAAGGGCGTAAATCTTCGGATCCCTAGTATAGTCCCTATTAAGGGGAGTGGGTTTATTAGTCAGGGGTCTGGGTTGGGACTTCGGATTTGGGGCTTAGGGCATACGGTTCAGAGTTCATTAGGTCTTAAGGCTTAGAGCTTAAAGTTTAGGGTTTAGGGCCCTTAGGGTGTATAGTGTTTGGGTTTAGGTCTTAGGGCTAAGTGCCTAGGGCGCAGGGTTTTTTTTGTTTAGAGGTTATTGTTCAGTACTGAGGATGTTGTATCACGTAGACCTTGAACATTTACAGTATAGAATCCTGAATGTCTCTCAACGTCATGGTCCCGAGAGTCCTCGTATATTTTTTGTATAGGATACCCCAACCAGACCTGAACATGATATCGGTGCTTATGTTGGCCACCAAATTCCCTATACTCCCCCATGTAAAACATCCATGTCTCTTCCATGTTCTTTTCCATGTATTTCTCCACTACTCAGGCAATATACCTAAACCCTATGCAATCCCAATCTAAACCCTTTTACAACCCCTATATGATCCCAATAGGCATGATTTGGGAGACCAGGCCGCGATCAATGTCCGCTCTACCTTATTGGCGCGTAAGGGCGAGTGCAATGGGGCAGGAAATAGAGCTTTCGACTTTAGGGTTTAGGGTCTAGGACGTAGGTTTTTTCAACTTAGGATTTGGGAAACCACCCGGAAGGTTCAAGTACCAAGTACCTGGACCCCAAAGGTATGTAAAATCATGGCCTCTATGGCTGTTGTTATGGGTTTAGGGTTATTATTTTGCATACTTTTGTAGGTAGGGGTTTAGGGTTAGTACATTGACAGTATACATGGGGATTAGGTAAGGATAGGCACAAGCATTCACTCCCCCGCACTCCTGATGAGCAGCAGTAAGTTTTGGGATGTAGAATGGTTGGGGGACTCTACGAGCCAGTGGCATACGGATGGGTGAGGATATCGATGTAGGTAATTCTCGAAGTAGCGGGCCCCTGTTGGTTATAGATTATATTACGGCACCTAATTTTTTAGCGTTACCAAAATGGGACTGCCCATGTGAGGTCAGGTTTCGTTTCAGTTCAGGATGTCGGGCTTTCTTCCTTTCAAGAGTTTCAGGCTCGCACCCCTGGAATTGTATCCGTACCCCTTTTAAACGGAACCGGGCACGGATTCAATAACGGCTCATGTAGGGGCTAATATGAGCAATAGTCTACAATCCTTTGGGGTTCTATCGGGGATTATATAGGGGACTATTACAGGGGGAAGTAAGGGGATACTAGGAGTTTAGACTATAGCTCATATAAAGGCCACATTAGGGCCATATTGGGGAGCCCCTAGTGGGGTACGACCTTAAGGGTACAACCCAGGAAGCTTTTGATAATTTGGTAAAGATTTGGGGGGTACCGATAAAAAGTAGGCAGAAAATAATTCATTGTATATGGTATTCCATAAGAAGAATCTCATCCTACTTGGTTCAACCACAAAAAAATCCACATGAACCTGCTCAATGGAAAGCTTTCATGACGTCTGCAAGGGTCCTCCTCAACCTTGCTGCGGGATGGCGAGTCTACAACTTAAGCCGAACTCCCTCCCCCCCAAATGGGAGATTTTTCCTATGAATTTGGGGTCCCTGCGTGGGGGTACTTCTCTTTGAACTTATAGTTTTGGGGTCTAAATTGGTTTTGGTGCATGCAGACGGTGTACATCTCCCCCGTGAAAACAGAGTAGGAGCCTGGATACACTGTCCCCCAACAAGAAACACCATGTCGGCACATGCTGATACGTCTTCGTGACAGAAAGCTTCCCTGCACCCTGAAACGTAAGCCTTTAACTCCCCTAATCCCTAAGGACTACCTGGAACTCCAAACTATGTAGAATAATGGGTTTAGGGTTTAGGGTTTAGGGATGGCTCGTTTTGCACTGCTGTTAGGAGTTTTGGGCCAGGTATCACTAAGCCTTAAACGGCAAGACTCAAGTTCGCAGCCCGGAGCCCTCTAGAGGAAGCCTTGCTGTCCAAAACTGCATCAAGAGTTCCTAGCTTAGGGTGAAGGGATTCGGGTTTGGGGTTTGCCGTTTAGGGATGAGGAGTTACGGTTTAGGTCCACTAACCCCACAGAGCCTTCAGCCCTTAAAGCGTGGAGCATCTCAACGCAGTCCCAGGAGAACCCTGGTTTGGGGTTTCCTGAGCCCTAAATCCTAAACCCTGAATCCTGAGCCCTAAACCTTACATCCTAAACCCTAGAATCCCTAAACATCTCTGGGTTCAGGGTTTAGGGATTAAATTCTTGTATTTGGAATCTATCTCTCACGCCCTGAACCCCTGAGGGCGCTTGCCTTGGTAGGAGCAGTGGCGGCAGCTGGTTCAAAATACTCCGCCGCGAGATGCCGCTACATCGGTGCGGGGGAGGGGTTTATAGGATTTAGGGGTTAGGATTAGGGTTTAGGGGTTTAGGGATTAGGCTTTAGGTCGGGTACTGCCCCCACGCAGTAACAGTTGGATAATATTCATATTATGGTTATATATGGCCCTTAATAGGCCCCCTAATATAGACCGTTACTGGGTGGGGGCAGTATCCAAGGTGTACGTTAAGTCCGGGGGTTTGGGCTTAGGGGTTCAGATTGCGGGGTAGCACTATCTAGGATTAGGGTTTAGGGTTTAGAGGTTCGAGGTTCAGGGTTAAGGGCTTTGGGGATAAGGGTTTAGAGTTCTATAGGAACGCAGAATGATTTTTTAGACCCTGGCACTTTCTGTTTTTGAGCATGCGGTGGGGTAAGAAGAAGAACTGGCACGGTGCATAGGGACTGAGTACAGAAGTTAGGAATGTGGAGACCTCTGGCTGTTATAGGGCTTTCAGGGCTTAGGACCTTAGGATTTCAAAGCATCTGAACATCATAGGATGGCTATAGCGTCCCCATTTCGGGCTGGTTACCAAATCCTCCTGCTATCTATGAGTTTCATTCAATGGGGTGCCACAGAAACTGCCACAGCAAACGCCAGCTGGTTTTTTGTTGTCGGTCCTTTGAAAAAAAGAGAAAAGATAAGCCTCGTCAGGCCGACAAGCACTTTAGGGTTTAGGATTTAGGGTTTAAGGTTCAGGGTTCGGGGGCAGCTACAGAGTTTGCAGCAATTCGCATTTTGGACCTGATGCAATTTCACCTCGTGGTGCCGAAGCTCTGAAACTTAGTTCCAACGATCCTTTTAAGGGACTATGGTGTACCCTAAGATTCCAAGTACTCAATATCAGGGCTTTAGGGGCCAGATACCAATTGGATCATAGCATTTGTGACTCAACACGATTACCTGGGCACTTGCACCCGTAGAGTTTTGGGTTTAGGATTCTTCTTGGAACCCTGCACAGACATGCACAGGTAGGTTTTCTAGGTCTGAGCCGTAAAGCCTAAACCCCAGCTTGAAGTGTTTTGGCCACCTGGAAACCCTGCTGACGCGAAACAGGATGAGCTTGCTCCTCATGTCCTAGTAACACTGTTCATTCAGGTTTCGGGTCTATGCTGCTGTTTTTTTTCCTGAGTAAGAGATCACAATGCCAGTGGGTAGTTAGGCGCTTGCTCTTGAGCAGCGCTTGCAAAGCATTTTTCTGAGTTCACCCACTGGCCACAGGGTCCTGAGCAGTTTGGCCTGAGGCGGGAGAACCTATAGGTTGAGGAGCGTGATGTCCTTGCAGCAAGTACACAGTAGCTCCAATGGCTGACTGCCTTGAAACCCTGCAGAGAAATGCTCGCTTTTTTAAGAGTTCAGGGCTTATTCTGAACTATTCGCCACTTAGAGGCCCTGCCAAGGAGAACTAGCATCAACTTTTTTGCTGATTTCGTACCAGTGTTGATTTCCCTTGAACCGTAGTCAACCAGGATGTCGAGATCATCCGTATAACTTGGGTACTGCCCCCACCCACCAACAGTTGGATAACAACTTAAACACGATGATATATCGCCCTTAACATTACCAGACAGTTAATGGCTAGGCGCAGGACCCAACCTAAAACCCTTGGCAAGCGAAGAGGTTGCCGAGCTGCTGGAGAAGCTGCTGGAGGTAAGGCTGCATTACGTTGGCTGGAGTATGTGGGGCGGGGGGCGGGGGTTCCCAAAGTTCGGGGTCCCTTCAGCGGGGCTTACTGGGGTTATATAGTCTTTAGTGTTTTGGGAGTAGGGTTTCCCAACATTAGGGGTACCATTTCTTGGGCTCCCATAAGCAGGGTTGTAGTCCCCTCAAGTCCCAATTGCCCATATTCCCAATGAAGCACCATGGTAGTCTAGGGTGAATACTTATTCTTTGTGGGGTGGAAGGGAGTTAGTATTCTAGGAGGCTTGGGGGTTTAGGGCTCCACGGTTAGGCAACTGGAACGGGCTTCCGTGCAACAGGCTTTAGGTTTAGGGTTGGGGTTTTGGGTATATCAAGCTTGGCAGATGACAGCACCTTGCGGAGATGGAATACATAAATCCTGGTATTTCCATATACTAACAGACCTGTGTTTTTTGGATAAGATCCTCCAATGTCAGGCTTGGAACAAACTCCGTATGTAAACCTAAATCCCAACCCAAGCCTTCAAAACTCAAGGCCTAAACCTAAGACCCGAAACCCTACAACTCCACACCTATAACCCAATACATTAAGCCCTAAGCTCCTAAACTCCCAAAGCACTTGAAGTCGTCTATTGCAGCTGCTGAAGCTGTCCATCCCTACTCCGTCAGTGATCTTTTTGGTGGCTTAGGAGTTTGGGGTAAAGCTCCAACCTTCCCCCTAAGTCACCTGCAAGCCAAAGTCTGAACCTTATAAACCCTAGACCCCAAACCCAAACCGGAATAGGGTCTAGGGTTTAGGGTTTAGGGGTTTAGGGTTTAGGGGAACCTCTAAGCGCATGCAGGCTATAGTACTCATTCCCTCTCACCTCCAACCTTTTGAACCTTTTGGCCTTCTCAAGAAAGCCATGGGTCGTGAGCTTGAATCAAAACTGTCCAATGTCTGTGGGGGGGGGGGTTCTCAAGATTAGGGTTCAGGGCTTCGCCTAAGGAACCTTTTTCGGGGTCCCTATGATAAGGATTATTGTATTGTTGGGTCTATATTGCGATTCTGGCATTGATGGAAACTCCCATGACTAGACTGGTATAAGAGCAATTGCGGAGAGGCAATGCGCATCCAAATGTGGCCCATTTCGCAATCCCTGGGGCCTAGGTTTTTGGGTTCAGGGCTATGCCCCCGAGATTCCCCCCAAAAGTTGTAATCCTTACTCCAGGTGTCCCTAGACGTAAACTCCAAAATCCCTAAACCCTATATGCCAGCCTTCCTATTTTGGAGGGAGGCTCAAAACTGTCAATGCCAGGTCAAGGGTAGAACCTCCGCGCAACTTTGGCTGCAGTTTGGAAGAGGAAAATTGCCTGACCGTGAAAGTATGTAGAAGAAGGATGTTTTTGTGACAACTTTCATGGTTTCGGACGGTTTTGGGACCATCATTTTGCTATTTTTGGAGCTTAGGCTCGTTCCGGCTCTCGACTCCAAATCTAAGGACCCATCATGCAACACTCACACACTTTGGGATTCTTGTACTACGCATCGTTAGTCATGTTTGGGGGAGTATATGTTCATCATATACTTTGGATCCCTAGTACAACAGTAACTAGAATGGTTGTAAACCCATTGAACAAATCTGGAGCCCGGAGGGCAACTATTCCACATATGGGGTTCATCTCTTACCTAGCATGCAGGTGTACGATTGATGGTGCAGAAGTCTCACATGAAAGTTTGTCAAAATCATCCTTACATAGCCTCGAATGAGGACCCCAAAATCTCCTGATAGTGCCGTCCCTGAGGGCTGCATAATTTGAAAAACATCCTTTTTCCTTCCCCGGCTGCCTTCCCGAAGGAAGCGCAGGATTTAGGGTTTAGGGGTTCAGGGTTTAGCGTTTAAGGTAGGACATTATAATCTCACACCCAACAAACCATAGCAAACCGAAAAGGCAGCTACATAGAACTCCTTTTGTAGGGCTCAGGGTCTGCAGTCAAATTCGGGGGGAGGTGGAGTTCACATTCGTGTGTTGGCCACATGGGTGGTTTCCCAAAATAGATTACCAATGTTGTTGCCCGGCGTACTAGGTGCCATAATATAATATAACCCTAAGGGTCCAAGTACCTGATAATCATGTACTTGCCCAAAGCCTGTACTATAATTCCTTTTTACCCAAACCCCAAGTACCTAATCATTGGGTGCTTGGATCCTCTGGGTAATGGGTAGCCACCCAACGAGCCCACATCTCGCAGAACGACTCTCATCCTTCCGGTGTTTGGGGCTCAGTGCCGAGGTATCCGTCGCAGCAGGCTACCATATTTTTGCTAAAGACCTCTAGAAGCCCTGGGCCTCGTGTACTTAATCCAATTTGTGTAGGGTGGGCTTAGTTCAGGGTCTACCTGTAATCCCAGTTACCTAAACTTCAGTAGTTGTTCCCCTGAAATAATAGGTAGAACCGATGAAGCTGTAAGTCCTAGGCCTGAATCGGTCTGTTCCTGCAAAACGGATTCCGTTCGCGAGTGAATATGCCCAAAGGGTCCATGTAGATAATCTAGTGTATATGTAGGGCCCAAAGGGGCTCCCATACAACTACTTCAGGGCCAAAGGATGTATTAGATAGCTACATGCAAGCCCCTAAACCCTAAACCCAACCCTAAACCCTAAACCCTAGAGATGGGAATGCATATCCTCTTCTTCTAGCTGCCCGTCCTTGGCAGATTTTCTCAGAGAACTACTAGGACCTCCATGCAAACGCGTGTCTCAAGAGACCCTTCCTTTCCGAGGACTTTGTTCATTTAACAGCCCGAAGCCACATATGGATCTCCCAAACGCCACCAGAAGTGGCAATTGGCATGTAGGTTATGATTAGCATTAGCATCACTAGTGTTGTGTATGTTTGTCATTCTGGCTATTCTGATTATTGTCATTATGGATATTCGGGAGGTCTAGGTAAACCCCAAACCCTCAAAGGACAGCTTCCGTAATGGAGATTGATTCGCTTGCCTGGAGCTTAGGGATCTGCTGGCCTTGGGGGAAGGTTTGGCGTTTAAGGGTTTAGGGTAAAGTATTTTGGATTTAGGTGCAGGGCTTAGGGTTTAAGGTGTACATGAGTGCCGAATTTAGGTTTGATAACTTAACGAAGTCAGGCTTTTCAGCGTGACGATCTTGTAGTCTACATGTTGTGTACTGCCCCTAAACCCTAAACCCCTAAACCCTAAACCCCGGCAACAGTTAGACAATGATAAGACTCGGATCCCCAAAGTATGTAGAAACATGTACGTTTTGTCTGTGTTTGGGCTTCGGGACCAGTACTTCACATACTGTTGAAGTCCTGGTCACAGCAACATGAACGATGACAACAAAGATTGCAGTTATGTATAGCCCCTGCAAGTATTAATTCGCCCTATTCAAGACTGTTGTCTGATAGGGGGGCAATGCGAAATCTGCAGGGCTCAGGGTTCATGTAAACCCCAAACCCTAAACCTCTAAACCCTGCTGGAAGCTTTCAGCCATGAGCAAAAAGGCTGCCGATGAAAGTCAGTCGTGCAAACTGCCTCAAGATAGTCCTTCGGGGTCAGGGCTTATGCTTTCTAAGCTTTAGGGCGTAAGGTCTAGGTTCAGGGTTAAGGCCTAGGGTTCCACGGGGCTTCAAGAGCACTCAGGCCTTTCAAATCCGCTTTGAGCGCATGAGGCTTTCAAAGCTGTCAGGGTCTCGCATCCAAAGCGCAAACCTTGAAGCCCTAATCCTGCGCTGGAGCGTGAGAACCCCAACTCCCCAAATTCAGCTCTTGATTCTAGCCATATGATAGTTGTAGTGTCGACCCAGGCCTTTGGTTAAATCCTGCGATGAGCTTCCACTTCCGGATCCTAAAGACCTTTTAAGAAGACACCAAGTCCTGCATCCCGCCAAAAACGAAAAGATCCACGCCTTTAAGCGAAACTTAACATCCCTATGGCAAAGGCGCTCCTTTTAAGCTAAGGCCACCGAAAGCATTAGTTGGATAGACTCATCCTCCTTTTCGTCGATCCTCACGACATTCAACACAAGGAGCGCGTGGGACAGTGGGGTTGAGGACTCATTTGGGGTTTAGGGTCTTGCATGTTAAGGACCCGAAATTAAGTCTCCATCATAAGGGTACATAGGGTTTATAGGGTTTAGGGTTGGTTTAGGGTTTGTCTACATTTCAAGGCTCAATCTAGCAGCTTGTAAATAGGAGGAGAATCGTTTTGAGGTCTATTTTGGGGTACGTCATGCTAGCGCCTCACATTCCCAGGGCCCCTTAAATTACCCTTAACCCTTAACGCTAAACCGCAGAAACCTACACCCCTAAACCCTAAAACACCCCAGGCCCTAGACCCTAAGCCCTAAGTAGGCCACCCATCCCAGAAGCCCAAGCATTTGTCAGCCCTTCCTTGCAGCCCCCCCTCCATGTGAGCTACAGACGACTAAAGTGAGGTTGGGGGGGGCCTATTTATGGGGGCTCCATAGGGATTATTGGAGGTCATGTCCTATTGACTTGTTAAATGGCCTGGGGTTAGGAGCCAGGTGCAGGGAAGGCTTAAGCCTCTGTTTAGGGTTTAGGGCCCAAAAGTTTGTAGAATAATGGTTCCTCATTCCAGTGAGTCTAGTAGCTTCTGGGCCATTATTTATGTCCAGGTACCTTACAGGTCCTAAACATCCGGTCCTTCTTTTTCAAGCCTTGCGAGGACTATGTGCTACGGAATCTAGGGTTTAGTAGGCCCTCATCTTCTCCCAAATTAAGGTTCCCTTTTGTTTGGGGGGGTCCTAACAATAAGGATTATAGTAGCTGGGGTCTATAATATGGGGACTTCCATATTTATGGAAACCACCATGTCCCTCAAGCATACTTTTTGCAGCTGATAAATCTCGTCCCCCAACTCTCCAGAGGACAACTGAGGGAAGTACCCAAGGCGTCAACTGGGTACGGATTGTGGCTATAGTGTTTTTCTTCGTAGAATCACATGGACAGCTAGTGATTCATACAAACCCTAAACCCTAGGCCCTAAACCCTAACGCAAAATACTCGCTGAATCTGTCCACGTGGAGCAACAGCTTGATCACTTGTTGTGCAGGAGTTGGAAGTGCATCGTGGTGGTGTTAGCTGTTCTCATCATTGCGGCGCCCTCAGCTGAAACTGTGGGCTCCATGTCTTCTTGTTTGGGGACTAGGGTTTAGGGTTTAGGGTTCAGGTCTTGTGGTCCATATGAGTTGTTGACTCCTTTCCAGGCAGTATCGGGTCTATGCTTTGACAGGGCTGAGGTGTTCAGGCGAAGGCGTGCTCTGGTTGCGGAGCTTCTGCGGGTTGTTTGGGGATGCACCTCAATTGCGCAAGTTGGAGCCTGGAGAGATGCTCCAAATGCGAAGCCAGCGATGTGGAAAGTAGGCGGAGGCTTGTCTCCTAGCCTGCAACCCCGAATCCTGCCCTCCTCCGAAATAACATCGAACACCCTATATAGGCGCCTTTGCAGAGACTGTAGCTTTTGATGAACTTTCATGTTCATTGGTGCGGTAAATTCAGAGTTCTAAGCTACTAAGCTGTAAGTTCTGGGTTGAATGGCTGAGGTTTGCAATCCCAGTCCACATGTTCAGGAGTCTTGTTGCAGAAGTTTGGAAACATATCGGGTGCCTCCTGTGGTGGTTCTTATCGCGGGGGCCATCTTCACTGTTGGAGTTGGCACAACACATGGGAGTAGAGCTTGAGAAGTATTCTGACTGGTCCCAATAGTAGAAGTACAAGGGAGCGGTCGTTGCACAATTGCTCGAACTATAAGAGGGTTTCATGCATGTCCAGAACAATATTCTCATGACATTTGTTTAATGTATTTTTCATTTGTTGTTCCGGCTACATTTTGTCTACTGCAGGGAAGATTCATAGTCCGGCCCTGGGGGTTGTGTTTCATATAGGAAAAGAGATGGAGTGTTCGGCGTCGTGTCTTGAGTGGCTCCATGCACCTCAAAGTACGAGTAAAGATGACGCCAAACTCTGTGAAATGGATCAAGGAGGCATGATTTCACATACGATTTCCCTGCAAAGATTTGGTACCGGATACCTCAACTAGACCTCAGAATGACGTTGGTAATTATGCAGGCCGCCACATTACGCAACAAGCCCCAAGAAACCTCGACCCTGAACCCAACCGCCGTTTTGGGCCCTCTGGTTGAGGTGCTCCTGATTGTCGGTGGGTACTACTACTACACGACCACGGTCCAGCAGCCAGCCGTTACAACCACGACTGCAGAACCTACTGAAATTCTTCGGCACTTCGCCGAAGCGGTGGTGTTTGCGTGAAGAGGCAAAAGCTGCACAGTGGACTTAGACCATACTCATTTGAGAGTTGATGAAATAGTGGCCGCTAAGCCCTAAACCCTAATCTTTACCTGAGGAGGGTTCTGGTACATACCTTTCGGAATCCCAAGTAGCGCACAGCTTCAAAGAAGGCTGGCCGTAGCAGAACGGGTTCACAAGAGGAGGGGTGCTCTCCAAAGGTGTACTTGGAGGCAATGATGATCCCCATGCTGCACCTTGTTGCATGACAGGACTCTACTGAAGTCCCAAGTCAGCGACACCCCCCGATCATGAGCCTTGTGGGGCAAGCTGTGAGAGCGTGCGATTGCCGCGTGTAGTTGTTCGGTACATATCTGTACCCTAAAATCTACACCCTACACCCCAAACAGGTATTTAGAAACCTGTTGGTACTACAGTCCCCCTTAAGTAGATCGAATATAGCTTTGGGTATATAAGAATAAGATCCCCATAAACCCCACATTCTATCTACTTAAGGGGGGCTATGTATTAAACCCTAAACCCCAAATCCTAAACCCTAATTAGTAGTTTCCATTTTCTTTTGCATTATCCCCATGTAATCCCCAATAATGTGCCCATATTCTATCTACTTAAGGGGGACTGTAATTAGTTTGAATTGTACTATCGGTCATTCGCAGGTCCTGCTGGTGGCTTGAGCGGCTTGAAGCTTTCCAGGAGCGTACTTGGAGATGTAGGGTGATTGCAACTCACAAAATGCGGTTTAGGGTTTAGGGTTTAGGCTTTAGGGTACTGAGGAACCAGCTATATCGAGAACAGGGGACTTAGGCGGTTTGCAGTTCGTTTATGAGTACAGTTCGAACCCAAAGGGTCCATGTAGGTATCTAGTATATACTTAGGGCTCAAAAGGGTTCCCATATTATACCTACTTTCGGGCCTTGGCCTGTGCTCTGTATAGCTGCATGGACCCTTAGGGGAAGCTGGGTAGGCCACTCGGATATTTAATATTTTCCCTATATGGCTCTAAGAAGGGACCCTATATACTAATATTTTTCAAAAGGTTTTAGGGGCCAACCCAGGAAGTGGCTTATGATTTCCTTGAACCTCCTAGGAGCGAAGCAACCCGAGCTCCCCAATCCTTCCCTGGATGTCCTACTTTTTGGAGAGAGATGCCTCGAAAAACATAGGAGTATACCCACAAAAAGGAGGACACCAAGGCTCCAAACCCTTAGCCCGTAGGGTTTGAGGCTTACAGTTCGTAAGGGCTTTGGGTTGCACGGTTTAGGGTTTATGTTTTTGGGGTTTGGGGTCTAGGCTTGTGCTTGAAGTACTACCTAAACCCTAAACCGTAAACCGCGTAATGGTTTGCCTTGATCCTGTCTCCAGTGCCCTGTGGAGAGAGTTGTCGATCGATTCTGCGGCGATTGAAAAATGGCTGAGGGGTATTAGGGTTTAGTGGTATTCGGCTCTAGGAGTTAGGTGTAGAAGGTTTTAGGGGGGAATTAGGGTATATCCCTACCCAGTGTTGTCAGTACATCTCCTTTAGATATGGTATTCAAGGTTTACGGTGTGGGCTTATAGTTTAGGGCCAAGCCCGCAGAAATAGATGGAGACTGGAAGCCAACGAATGCGTTTCGCTTTGTTCTAGATCCCCCCAAAATTCCTCAAACCCTAAACCGATCCCTCAATCCTCACATCCCCAAATCCTGAAATCCCGAAACGCTTAGTAACAAACAGGGGTTCTGGGCCAGAGTTGGTATATTGTATAGTATAATGTATACCGGGACTCTAAAAGTAGGTAGACTGATGGCCCAAAATCACAAAAAAAAAGAGAGAGTCAAATGGGTCATTACTCTACATACTTTGGGGGTCAGGTATTACATCACATCATAAGGAATATTGAAAATTCTTTATGTTTCCACATTGAGGTTCTGAAACCGCTCGCAGGTTGTTACAAGTTAGGGCTCCTTCTTAGATCTTGAATCCAAACCCTCAAGTGCACTTTGCCCTATTGGGGGAGTCCATTAGTGTCTCGCAGAGTGTTTAAAAACTTGTTTGGGCCTATGAAATTAGCAGCTGCGTATGTTCTAAACCCTAAACCCCAAACTCTGAACCCTAAACCCTAAACTCTGAACATATTTGAACCCTAAACTTTAAACGCTGAACATCTTTGAACCCAAAACCCTAAACTCTGAACATCTTTGAACCCTAAGCCCTAAACTCCGAACCCTAAACCCCTAAACCCTAAACTCCATGCGAAAATCGTAGAACCCTAGACCACCACCTCAGCCCCAAGAGCAGGCACAGTAGTGGCTTGAAACCCGGAACAAAAAGGCCGGTATACTTCATTTAGGGTTGGGTTTAGAGTTTGGGGTTTAGGGCTTAGGGTTTCGGGGTTTAGGGGTTTAGGGGTTTAGGGGTTTAGGGTTTAGGAGCAGGGTTTAGGGGTTTAGGTTTTAGGGTTTAGGGGGTAAACCCATGTGAAACCAAACCAGCTTCCTTTCCATTGTCCAGGCTCCTTTTCCTTCTCCCTATGCCCTATATATATATATAATCCTCATATAACTCCCATATATCCCTAGACCCCACAGCCTAAAACATAAGGTTCTGCGGCGCCTCGGCCAAGTGCGCTGCGAAGGCATCATTTCCTGAGCTTGACATATGCTCTGCCCTAAACCCTCAACCCAGGGTTTAGGGTTTAGGGTACTTACAACAAGATTTAGGTTTGGGGGTTACCAGTGAGGCGAGGATTTAGGGTTTGGGCATCGTAAGGTTCATGGGGAAGTAGTACAATCCCTAAGGGTCTATGAAGCTATATAGTAAGGGTTTAGGGTTGAGGGCTTATAGTATCTAACCGGGCCCTAAAGTAGGTATATGAGAGCCCGCTTGGGCCCTAAGTATGTATATATATATATATGTATACTTTTTACCATACACCTACATGGACCGTTTGGGAAGGCGAGGCTAGTTTTGTTGGTTAGAAGCAGACCGCTAGTTCAATGTGGGGTTAAAAGTAGCAGAAGCATGTGAGCCAGGCGGCTTAGGATTTAGAGTTTAGGACTCATAGTCCTCTTCAAGTGGATAGAATAGGTGTATATGCGGATCTGGTTATAATATACCCAGAGCCATATGCTATCTACTTAATGGGGACTATAGGGTTCAGGGTTTGTGGGTAGCCGTGTTTTACACGAACTCATGGTCCGTGCGGCTTGGTTTTGGCTTTGGGTTCAGGAGGGTGTGGGTTCGTGTTTAACCTGAGGGTTAGATTAGGCTGTGGGTTACCCCCCTAAACCCTATAGTCCCCCTTAAGTAGATAGAATATGGGGTATATGGGGATCTTACTGTAATATACCCAAAGCCATATTCTATCTATTTAAGGGGGACTATAGCCCTAAATCCTGATCATCGTTCATGACAGTCAAAACTGGCCTTGCAAGGACTGCTGTCCCTCGAAGAGGGGACCATGCGCAAGTTATCTCATCTCATGTTTCTTTGGGCGCAGAGTAGTGTCTGAATCAGCATATGAAACATGAGTTTACAGAGTCATAAGCACTACTCTGATCGGCTAGTGTTGCTACCTCGCTTGTACCAAACCTGGCAATTCTGAGCAACACCCGACGCCCTTGGTCCCAAAATCGATAATGCTAGTCGTCCCAAAACCGGCACCAGTTTTGCAGTGAAGGTCTGCACACCTTGCCTCTTCATCACCTGTATATGTACATACATCTACGAGGGACCGTTTCTTGGATCAAGTCCCTTGAAGTATTTTTCTGTGTCATTGGGGCTTGTGTTGAGGAGGCATAACTAATCCCATCGATGTTAGGCATCTTTAGTACAGCACATAGCGAGTACACAAGAAGCATAACATGTGTCATCGCATAGCCTCAAAGTGCAGACATTGCTAACGATCATACAAACATACAACCAAGAGTGACAGATACATAGGCCAGTAGCGTGAATCAGTGCGGTGATGTTATGCCATGCCATATGATCCTTTGAGGAATTGGCCCAAAGCAAGTATTGCCCTGACCTGAAGCCACAAATCCCGAGCCCTGTACTAAACCTGCGCAGGTGCTGCTCGGAACATCGATCCCACTCTCCGTGGCTCCGGGCGAGTTGTTTAATGTAGGTACTGAGTCCTTCGACTGCAGGTAATCTGTACAAGAACGGAGAGGATATTGAAGGGGCAGAGAAGGATTCGCTTCACAAATCTGAGGGTGAGGTGCGTGGTCCCTCTCTGGTACTCTGGAGAAGGGGGGCACCCCTTCCTGGGAGGTAGAGGGGCCCCCAGCGCCATGGACATCTTCTCGCGCACATATATTTGTGCATATTATATATGTATATACATACATATAGTTATGCATGTATACATATTGTTGCCTGGAGCTCCCTAAAAAGGTAGATAACTTAGGCTGGCTTACCATGTATTGATATGTATGCTTGAGTTTAAAGGCCTTTCGGTTTCATCCTGTTGCTGGTCTGGGGTGTAGTATGGCTCGGGGGAGAGAGAGCCCTACATCAACCTTAGAAAGCCAGATGTGAGTCCAAACGCGGTTTAGGGTTTAGGGCCTTTAGGGTTCAGGACTTAGGGATTAAGGGTTTGTGGTTCAGGGTTTAAGGTTTGGGATTTAGGGCTTGAGGCTTAGGATTCAGGGTTTTAGGGATACTCGGTAGCTCAAGGAATCCAATCAGACTAGATAATTACTTGCGCTTCTACCCTAAACTCTAAAGACCTCCTTAAGTAAGCCCTATACACCCCTTATAAAAGGCGCTAAGCCCTAAATCCCCAAACCCTGAACCCCTAAACCCCAAGCCATTGATGCCAGATCCTCTTCATTGGGCACACCTTGTGGGGAGCCCATGGTGGCGGGCTTCAACCGGGCATCACAGCGTGCGCTGCCGGGGGTTCAGGGTTTGGAGGTTTAGGGTTGAGGGCTGAGGGGCCAGGGTTGAGGGTTGAGGGTTTAGGGGCTCAGGGGTTCAGGAGTTGGCCTTAGGCGGGTTTTGGGTGGGTTTGAGGTTAGGAGGGTGCTTAAATCACACGCTCGGGATCCTTTACTTTGTGTTGGAGGGGTATGAGGGGTTCCTGGCATTGCTACAAAAAGCGCCCCGAACCCTAGAGCCTTACACCCTTTACGTCCGATGTGTTCTTCCTCCGGGTGTAGGGTACCTACATCCTGAACCCTGTGGATGCTTTGGGCAATACGCTTTCTACATACTAGGTTGCTGAATCTGATAGTATCTATATCTATATATATGTACATCTAGTCGTTTTTGGTGGAGGTAGTTTCCACAAGTAGGGGCTCAAAACATGGGCCCCAATATACGATAATCCTGATTAAGTATCAGGGCTGCGAGAGAGGTCCGCCTAAATGTTGGAAAGCCCATCAATACATGTATGTGTTTGTATGGGTGTTTGGTCGCCTGCCTACTAATAAACATGGTCTCGTAGGGCCCGAAGGAGTTGCACGCATGGAAGCGTTCGACTAGACCCCTACGCAAACCTTAATGGAGACCTCCGAACCCTTCTTTCCAATCTCATAGATGCCCCCTAGACTGCTCTTAAGTGGACCTGCATTAGCCCTCCACAATGTACAATCTCGTTCAATGTTGGTGATGCTTGTCTTCTTGGGGTATTGGTTTCTCTTGCACATCGACAAACAGACTCGTTTGTCTGCCTAGGCGTGCTCCTTTCATGTTTTTTTTTTTTTTTATCGATCCTCTCCAGACTTTTTTTTATAATAATCTCTGCCACGCCCCCTGAAAATAAGCCGCATTCCCCTCATCAAACAGCACGCCCGAGCCTACATTTAATCTACTCTTGATGGGTGTTTTCAGAAGAGTCAGGATCTCTGGCACTCGCAAAATGGTATAGTTCTATTGATGTACTATGCACCCACGCTGTTAGCTCAACATCAGTCAAAAGAATTATTCCTGGAGAGAGAGAGATAGAGAGAGACAAAGGTCAACTTCAGCATTTCCTTTATGAAGAGCTTGACCCTCAACCGTAAACTTTAACCCTAAACCCTATACCTTAACCCTAAACCCTAAACCTTAACCCTTAACCCTAAAGCCTGTACAAGTGACTATAACGCGTAGCCCCAGGGATCCAACTGGCTCAAAACAGGTACGACTTATTGATTGGAATCCCGCGGGTAGGGCTCCGGAAGATCCCAGGGTTTGAGGTTTAGGGGTGTAGGGATTAGGGTTCCTTTTGATTCCTCATTCTAACCCCTCTACTTACCTCGAGCCTGAGACAGACCCCCCTGTTGGATTGTAAGTGTGCTATTAGTTTAGGGTTGAGGGATTAAAGGGTCGAATATGATTGCTCGCCCCAATAATGGAGAATTAAGTAGAGCAGAAGAAAAATCAAATGGACACTTGGTGTATACAAGGATTTGTAGGGATAATAGCTAATATTATGATTCTACGTTCCTGTCTGAGTACAGTATGGGCTACCTCAAAGAAGCTCAAACTGATATTGGTAAGTACTTAAGCTCCCTTTAACCCCCAGAAGCCTTTGTAAACCCAGCTTCCATTTCATTGTCCATGTTCCTTCCCTTCGTGTTCTCCATTCTTGGGCCTTATATCATATATCCCTTGACTCAACCTTCAACCCTACACCCGAGACCTAACACATAGTAGAGCCCCCCAACCTCACCTTGTATCTAGCCTTCTGCAGGTACATGGGCATCATGTGCCTCATGGAATCCTACCGAATCTACCAGTACCTTGTCTCATTTTTGACTTAGGGTTTGGGGCTTAGTGCTTAGGGTTTAGGGCTGAGGGTTTAGCTTTGAGGGCTGTTTAGGGTTTAGGGCTATAGAGTTTAGGGCTTAGAGATTAGGTTCTAGGGTTTAGGGCTTAGGGTTTAGGCCTGGGGATTTAGGGCTCAAGGCTTACTGTTTATCACCATTACTTGGGTTTCGGGTGGTCATCTCGGCTTGGAAATTTTGACAATATAACGCAATTTGAGAACCTTAGGCAACGGTAAGTTTACATGGGCTTGAGGGTTTAGGGCTCAGGGTTTAGGGTTTAAGGTTTGCTCCTGCACAAGCCTTTGTTCCATGAATGTCATGATTATTGGTTCGGGGTTCTTGGGCTCTAGTCCCCTTCTGGCTTTGGGTATATTTACATTATAAGAAGATCCCCATATACCCCATATTCTTTCTACTAAAGGGGGACTATACCGGGTTCAGTGTGTGGGTGTGGTTTTAAGGACTGACTTATGGAGTTTCTGTGGCCCCAAACTCAAATTGCCACATCCTGACCCCAAACCGCTCAAAGCTAGCCCCGAAACTCTACTGCGACCAAATACCCACATAGATGGCTTTGAACCCCCAACAATGGGCACGAACCCTCTTATTCTAAGTATGTGGGAGGTCTAGATAAAGTCCTGCATCCTACAACCTATAAGCCCCAGTAGATGTAAGGTGAGGTCCTGGACCGCTTCTTTGCTTTATGTTTTCTTGGGGTCCAGGCACCTAATATCAGGGCTTTAGGTAACGCAATCCATTCAGATTACGGCATTGACGTAAGCCCCATTATTCAGGACACGTCCGAATTACACCTCAAGGACTTTTGTCGTATTGAAGCAACCGATTATTGATGCTGGTGCCACTTCCACATTCTCGACTCTGGTAACCCTTAAACCCTAGATCTTTCAGGATGTTTAAAGCCGAATTGTCATGCGCGCTCCCTTGTCATCCTTCATCACAACCGGTCTAGGGTTTTGTCCCATACTTCTTTAGGTCAGACCCCGAAGAAAGCCGGGCATCCGGGCTCCAGGTATGCCCTACACCCCAAAGGGGAAATGTAGTAATGTAGTCGTAATATAGTAATCTAGGGGTAATATAGGGATATGGAAAAGAAAATCGAAACTTCTATAATAGGCTTATATACGGGTCTTATAGCAGTATATAATACTACAGTAATATAGGCGAAATATAGGTATTATATAGGGAGAATGAAAAAGAAAATGGAAATCTACTATTTAGGGTTATCACCCCAATGTCTTAGCTTAGGGGTTTGGGTAGTCAAGCTTTGCCACTTCAAAACCCAACTCAGGATAGTAGCCATTTGTGGATTCTTGTCTTATGGCTGTTAAGGGACTATGAGGGTTTAGGGTGTAAAGGCCCAAGAAAGTCTTAGTACAATTATGGTCTCAGATTCTTTGTGCAGTTGTGGTATCAAACTGATACTGGTGGTAGTGACTCAGCCTTTCTTATACTACAATCCGTGGAAGCCCAGTTTCCATTTCATTTTGAGAGTTTCCAATTAGTGGTAATCATTTAGGCCCCTACTGTGGCTGGTGTCTGCGAGGCATCATGGTCTTCGATCATATGTGACTTTCTCCGCAGGTCATGCCCATAATCTCTTTGCAAGCTGCATATCCTCCCTGCTATCTCCTCGTAGTTCCCCAGATCACCCGTGTAATCTTCGGATCCTAAACCCTGAGCCCTAAACATAATCCCCAGGTATACCTTAGGTCCAGGGCCCCCCCACTTCTCAAGCTCTGATATGGAAGTATCCAACGATGGCAGCCTTCCTTCGAGAGTATAGGGGCCTAAAGAATTACTACTATTGTGGTTCTAGATTCCCTCTATGTGGTTTTGGGTTTAGGGTTCAGGGTTCTAGATTCCTTCTATATGTTTTGGTTTACGTTACATCACATAGGCCTCGAAAGAATATTGATCATTATTGCGGTCTGCTTCTTTTCGTTCTTCTTCTTTGTTTAACCAAGGCTCTACCAAGAGGAGCGCCTGCACACGCACCCCCTGTTCGAGCACCTTAGCTTTCATCCCGGGCCCTTTCGGATTCTAGCGATATGTAGGGGTTATAAGGGATAGTGCAGTCTCCATCAGGGAAACCCTAAACCGCAAACCCTAAACCCTACAACCTGAGCATATAATGTTCGTGTTCAAGAAACTTCCATTTCAGTAGATTTTGTACTCCGCTCCCAATCCTTTAGATTTGACATGCTTTTCGCCACGTGGCTTGAGTTCAAGGTTTTCCCCTAGCAATGAACCTGAATAATAGATCGTCTCCGCATCATTTGATGGTACTATATTGTGGGCATTTGCTATATGGGAATGGAGGGGGTTAGGAGAGGGGATTGCCGTACATGCCATCTGGATCATTCGTCATGGTATAGGATGGTTCGAGCAGACTTCTCGGGTCGACACTGAGGTTCATGGATAGGTCAGCATGGGACGACGTAGGATAGCCATAGTTGAAAGCATATACTTGACACACATAGAGCAATTACTTGGAAATCTATCCAGGTACCCACTAAGCCCTAAACGATAAACACTAACGTACGTGCATGGTGCGAGGCCGTCAGGCGCCTATTCAGCACGGTGAAGAACATGACAGTGTCTCCTGCAGGCCTCGCGAAGGCCTCGCGAAGGCGCTAAAGGTGCACGATCTTCAGGCATTTACAGTCACCAAGCGTGACTCGGTCAAGTCGATCCGCAAGAAACTTGAGGATCCTTTCTGCATTGGTCAAAGCCATGGGCAATCGGCTGAATTTTCGCAGGTTAACCTGGACAGGTGCACCATCCGCGCTGGCTTCCTTCAAGAAGGCCTTGGGCTTGCCATCTCTGTACTTCATGGTACGGTTCTCATTGGGTTTCCCTACTGACCTCCCAAGGTTTGCCCTTCACTCGGTCTAGGGTTCAGGGTTAACTGAGGGGGAACCCAAACCGGCGGTAGTACACGGGGAAACGGTAGGGCTTAGGTTTTCGGGATTTAGGGTTTTAGGGTTTAGAGTTTGGTGCCCCGATGGTAGCACAGGCCAGCGCCCAGAGATGCAGATCCGGAGATTTTTGAGTGGACCAATATTCCTAGAGGGCAAGTTGGATCTTTCCCCCCAATGTTGAGATAGCATCCGAAGTACAACCCTAAACCCTACAGTATTAGGCAGCCAGCAACACGCTCTGGGCCCTAAGCCCTCAACCCTGCGTAAACCTCAAGCTCAGCTACTGTTGACATGGGCGGTCTATGTACATTTTTGGGACATGTGCGTGCTTTAAGCGTTTTGGCCCTAAACCCCAACCCTAAACATCCCTAAGCCCTAGCCCTAAACCATGCCATTTATGGTGTTTAGGACTTGGGTTGGACAAGCGTACAGGTATTAGTGATCTTAAGAAGCCGTAAGACCCTATAAACCATATCCTGCATCGAATTGCCAAAGCAGGACGGCCAACCTCTTTTGCCAAACTTGAGACGTACAAAGCAATCGCGAGCATTGAGTGGGGAGTGGGTTTAATTAATGTCAAATCTAACGTAGGAGTTATCAACTAATTCCGTGAGTGTATCACAGGGTTCACTGTCTAACATGCTGATGTTTTGTATGCAGAGAGGTGTTTCCATCAATGCAGTTGCACCGCACCAGTGTAATTCGTCTCTGATCCCTGAGACTTGTATTTTGATGCTTGTTTAGGGTTTAGAGGAAGCCGGATACTTTGTATGGCATGGCGGCATGCCTCTATCTGAGCATTTCATGGGGATACATGTCACACTTCCCGTGAAGTAGTGTAGAAACCTGACTCACAAGTGCCATTATCCCCTGACAGCACTTATATGATTGTAGCAACCCTAACCCCTGAACGTGCACCAAAAACCCTATTCCAATCTTTTGCGCTAGTACATTAGGGCTCATTGAGGTAGAGTTTCCCTCGAATCTCTTGTCAAAGGACAGTAGTCCTTCCAACTCCTACCCGTATCTCAGACGAATGGTAAATTAAGGCCCAAGGTCCTTAACAATTGACGAAGCAGGCCATTGTTCTACATAATTTGCTGGCTTAGCTACACCCTACACCGTAGATATCCTCATATCCTCCTACGTATGTCCTCTTATATGAATTATCTGTATATCCTGTAGGGTACCCAAACAGGAGACCCTAAACCCTAAATCCGAAAACCTACAGCCTAAACACTAAACACTAAGCCCTGAATCCTAAACCCTAAGCCCTATATCCAAAAGCCTAAACCCAAAGCCCTAAATCCTAAACCCTAAACCCCAACCCAAGTCCTAAACCCTAAAGCCAAAGTGAGCCCTAAACCTTAAGCCCTAAACTGAGGCTTGCGCGGTCTGACACTGTGCGCCTGGTAGATGGCAGTGGTCCTGCGGCAAGGTTCCTCTACGGCATCGGGTTTACTGGTTTGGGGGTTGGGGGGTTCAGGGGTTGGGGGTTTGGGAGTTGGGGGTTTTGAGTTTTGGGGGTCTAGGGGTTTAGGGGTTTGGGGGTTCAGGGGTTTGGACCCGGGTTTGGGGTTTTGGGGGTTTAGGGGTTTGTGGGTTTGGGGTTTGGGTTTTTTGGTTTGGTTCTCGCGAGCGTTAAGGCATGACCACCTCCACCCCTACAGGAGGTACTTAGGATTGACCTAGAGGGTTCGGGTTGGAGCTGAGCCATCAAAGTATGCAGAGCGTCCTTTCGTCAGGTTTCAGGGGATTGGGCCATTGTTGACCTACCTCGAAAAGCCGTGCCAAAACCCAAAACAAAGTATGCTGGAGCGCCCAGTACACCGCGCACCCTCATTCTCCACCCTAAACTCTAGACCCTAAACCCACGTACAGGCTGAACACTTCGGACCGCGACGACCCGGAGGCGCCTACGAGGAATGCACAGGTGCGAACCGTTGACGGGTTAGTCTTTAGGGTTTGGGGTTCAGGGTTTAGGGTTTGGGTCGGGGTGTATGCTTTTTGGGTTGTAGAGTATACTCCCCCCATAAAGAAAACATGCCGAGCCCAAAAGGGATGCCCCAGGGTTTAGGGCTAACCCTAAACCCTAAACCCTAAGCCTAAACCAAGTGAGGCTTAGGGTTTGATCAGGATTCAGGGTTTTCTGGTTAAGGGTGTGGAGGCATCTAGGGCTTAGCAATCTAGGGCCAGTATAAAGTTTAGGATTAATGTCAAACATGGGGCTAAGTGCTTTCAATGCGTGAGGGTGTGGGAGAAGGTAGAATGAAGAGGTTCAGATGCCCCAAAAGCATGTGACTTCGGCCTCAGTTATCTGGGTTGAAGGTTTTGGGTTTTGGGTCTATACAGGAAGCACTTTGAGCCCAAAGCCTGAAGGCTTAAATCCGGTACAGCTTCAAATTTCCTTCAGTTCTTGAATGAAACCTACGCTGCAAAATGCCTTGATTGCCTTGAGAAACTAATTGAGCTATGGTCTAACTCCATCAAAGGGTTATCTAGG
Source organism: Symbiodinium pilosum (assembly GCA_905231905.1). Taxonomy (NCBI): domain Eukaryota; class Dinophyceae; order Suessiales; family Symbiodiniaceae; genus Symbiodinium; species Symbiodinium pilosum. The sequence goes on along the minus strand of CAJNIZ010003603.1, from coordinate 14,934 downwards.
TGACTTTTCTATAGGGGACTCTCACTGGGGATATGAAGGGGGATGCTAGCTGCTAGGAGTCTGGACTACGGCTCAATTACGATTTAGGGTTTTGGCTCCACACCCTCATGTTCCAGCCCGAAAAATGGTGAAAATAGAGCTTGATTTCCCTTGCGCAGAAACATGTGACAAACATGCAAGACCTTTCGGAAACTATTCAGGAGCCTATGTGGTGGTTGCCACAAGGAGGGGGGGGGGACACTTAGTGTTGAGCAATCCCCAGATGCATGTGAGTGGCAGGTACAGTTCTCGGAGCTTCGGGCATTTGCTGGCGAAGGACGCTCTCTCGCAAATGAGGCCAACCGGATGGGAGCTCCAAATTCAGGGGTCTGGGCTTAAGATTCAGGATTATGGAGCTTAGAGTTTAGAGAATTCAGGGATAAGGGTTTCAGGTTCAGGATTATGGAGCTTAGAGTTTAGAGGGCTTAGGCCTCTTTGCTGGAGAACAATTTCCTCCCCACACCATAGGTTATCAAGGGTTAAGCGTATTATATAAGATTCAGTCCATTTCATTACGGCCTGGGTGCGGCCTAGCAGCTGAAAGGTTATAAGGATTTCTACCTGGACCCCAAAGATATCTAAGATAATGGCCTTTATGGCTGTTCTTATGAGTTTAGGGCTGTTATTTTGCATACTTTTGGGGCTTAGGTAGGGCTGTCTTCTGTTTTCAATGTTGCTAGGGTCAACGCTGCTAGGAAAGCTTTCTACTTTCGGGGTGTAATTATGTATTTTGCTGTGATTGCAAACAGGCTCTTCCTGCGGGATCTCAGCGGGAATGAAGTTACATGCATGGCTTCCGATATAATGGCTTACAATGCCACATTTTAACACTTAAGTCTGGCAGCCCAATAGTGTGACGCTCTCGCCAGGTCACAGGGAAAAAAAAAGATTGGCTGACTGGGGTCCTACGTTCTTCATAAACATCAGCTATATTCAAGAAGGTTGCCATGTTAGTTGTTGATGGGGGCCCCAACATAGGCAAATTCTATAGACATGAGGTCCCCCCGAGCTCGGTTAGGGCTTAGGGTTGAGAGCAAAGCCCCCCCCCCCAACCGCAGTCCCCACCCAATAGGATCATCATGGTTGTTGGGCTGACTGTAGCCCCACGGATCCTA
>CAJNIZ010003602.1:0-23251 GCA_905231905.1 Symbiodinium pilosum | reverse complement strand
TCCTCGTATCTCTGAAAAGTGCTCTCCTTTCATAATCCACCGCAAATCCCAATTAAGTGTACCCAAAACACCAAACCCATCATAGTATATATTGTAAGCCATAGTATAAATTAGGGTCTGTAGAGGTTACTCCGCTTCATCCATGCATGTGGGAGGTTTCACGCAGTTCCAGGTCGTCTAGCAGGGTTTTTCAAGGCGGTCCAGAGGCCTCCAGCGGCCTCCAGCGGCCTCCACAGTTGTTTAGGGGCCTCCAGGGGCCTCCAGGGGCCTCCAGGGGTTTCGGGACCTTGAAGCCCCACAAACACCTTTGAACGAAAAATGCGCCCGCCTCATGCGGGATGGTCGGGCTGGACTAGGCCACCCACCATGGCAGGGGGGGGGGGTGGCCAGGCTGAGGTGTTTGCAAAGAGGAGTAGAGGGGGTTTTTAAAGGGATCTGAACGCCCTGAGGCTGGATGCCTCGGCGAATTCCCACTATATAATGTACTTAGGGTTATGCAGGATTTCACCTTGATTCATTCCTGAACCACCTACACCTTCCAATTACCTATGGTAATTGCCATCATGCCCCCCCAAAGGAGTCCAGTCTTTTAAATACATGGGAAGTCTAAACCTAAACCCTGAACCCTAAACCCTATAGATCCTAAACCCTGAATCCTGCACCCTAAACCTTAAATCCTAGAGCCCTAGACCCTAAACCCGAAGCCTTAACTTGCTTTAAGCTCCCTAAACCCTAAACCCAGTGTAACGCAGCCTAGGCTGGAGCTCCCCTGCGTTGCTTAGATGCAGACGAGACATGGGGATATCATAGGGTTTTGGGAATTCATATAGGGTTCAGGGTTTAGGATTTGCGAAGTTAGAATTTAGGGTTTAGGATCTAGGATTAAGGTATTTAGGGTTAAGGGTTTAGGGTGGAGACTAAGAACCCTGCATGAATCTGGGGATCTGAAGTTTTGGGATTTACGGTACTACAATTCCATAGGGTCATGCAGGATTTCCAGTATCAATAGGAAGGGCTGGGTAGACCGTAGGGAGTCAAAACCCTAAACCTGAAACGCCCTTTTGCGGGGCAATTGACGATGCTATAGGGGCATACATAGTTGCCAATATTGGGCGGGTTTAGGGTTTGCGACTAATTACCAAGATTATGGTTCCATATTCCTTATATGATTATGGTCTATGGTACGTCAGATGAACCTCAATATGATATTGGTAATTATTTAGGCCCCTGTAGTACATTGTTGCTGGGCACAGGTATACACGCAGGACCCTGGAAAAAGGCGGCACAAAGATAGGTGTTCGGACTTGGCCCATGTGAGCAAGCACTGCCCGTCTACTCTCGCCAGCTTCACAGGAGTGGGTCGGCGAGCAGCTAGGGTTTAGGGGTTGGGTTTGGGGTTTAGGTTGTAGGGTTTAGGCTTCAAGGATATCACCTCAGTAATGTAGAATCAAGTGGGAACGACAAGGGGGAATCAAATTAAAGCTGGGTGGGGGTTGATAGGGACCAGGGCTTCCCACAATTAGTTGCCTTTTGAGGGTACCTATAAAAAAAGGATACCCCTAAACCCTAACTGGCATTTCAGGGTACTTGGAGAGTTTACGGAAAGGTTTTAGGCCCCCACTTGGTAACAGTTTTAAAATTTCAAGATGAACACATGAGGCCCTTTGTACTGGCCCCATTGACTCCTCAACCGTAAATCGTAAATTACCAGTCACGCCCCTAGACTCTAAACCTTAGACCCTGAACCCTGAACCGTAAACCTTAAACCCTAAACCCGAAACCTTCCTCATTGGGACCTCAATGGACCATTCAAGTCTCCACAAGAATCAACCCCTCCGACGAAAACTAGCCCGCCCCCACCCCCACCCCCTCCCTCCAATACTAAAGATTCAGAGTGTGTTATATTGCACTAAGGTTCAAGGTTTAGGGGATATATGGGGAATGTTTAATATTGGGGGATGGCGGATGGTGTGATGTTAGGGAGGGATTAGCATGTATGCGCTGTGCCTGTGTTCGGTTAAAGGATTGTAGCATGGATATCTGGGAGGTCTAGGTAGATAGTACATTTTAAGATCTTCATTCCTGATCAGCGCAAGTGGCTGTTTTCGGCGCTGATGCAGGATGAAGCCAGCACGTTGCTGCTCGAGGGAAAGAGACCCAGAACAGTGTGCATCACCCACTATCCGGGGCTCAAAAGGTGGGATGAAGGTAGGTGGGCGTAAGCATCCCAAGTATATTCTCTAATACATTGGGGTTTATTTCCTATACCTCGCCTCCCTTTACCCCACATTTTGGGCCCCCCGACAAGATGGGCAAGCTATCAAGAGCGTTGCCCAGTGGTGTCTAAGAAACTCCACAATTACAACCACACCCTAAACCCTTAACCTCATCATATCCCATAGTATACTTACCTAGTAGGGGACAGATTTTCAGACCAGATCGTGAGTGAAGGTAGTGTGTGTTTGGGCCACGACTGATCGCAGTAAAACCATTTCGTTTAGGGTTTAGTAAGCCCCAGCCCGAAACTCTTTCTAACCCCAGTGTAGTCATTTCCCAACCCTAAACCCTAAACCCTTGTCTTTCGCATTGTCCCAGGGCCTAGGGTTTAGGCAGCGCAATGCTTCCGTGGAGCAGGGTGGCAAGCATCCCTAAGCCCTAAACCGGTTCAAGTGTGGTGCGAAGCGTCCGGGGCTTGCAACAGACAACTCGTTGTACGCCTAGGGTTTAGGGTTTAGGAAAATAACACTGCTCAAATGAGCTATGGTCGAAACTCCTGCAGGTGTTTTTTGTAGGAAATTTTTAAGGGGAGAATTCTAGGGTTTCTTGAGGGGGGGTACTAGGAGTTTAGATTATAACTCACTGAGCTGCCTGATTACTTGAAGGTTCATCCAACTTAGTAACTACTTTCAGCTGGGCTTATATAAACCTACTTCTACTTCCTCTGACCGGACTCAAGTAGATTTTTCTCCAAGTACAGTTGGAGTTCTAAACCCAATGAGAGGTAGTTTCTACGTCCCATGATTCTTCAGGTAGCAATTCAGGAGGCCATGCTCATAACCAAAAAACACTAACCAAAGCACGCAGGTCCCTCCAAGTCCCAAACTGCAACACGCAAACTTATAGGAACCGCAGTCTAAACTTACAGGCTGGTTACATAGGGGATTATATATAGGTCTCATTACAGGACGTGTTAAGTGGGCTTAGAGTACAGCAGGAATATAATAGGAATATATTTACCAGGGTGCCTATATTCCTATGATATTCCTACTGTATTCTTGGGGTTCCCTGTTTGGGGTACCCTAAACCCTAAACCCTATGTTACTCCCCTTATACTAGGAGTTTAAACTCTAGCTGCAGGCTCTGATGCGGAGACTCGTGTTGACTGGGGCCGGATAGCTGCGAGCCGCCTGACCCTGACTCTACTTGTTGGTGTTTAGTAGGTTTAGGGTTTAGAGTTCGGGGGAAACCCTAAACCCTAAACTCAAAACCCTGATCCCTTTATGAATTTTATATGCCCTCATTCCTTACTAACCGCCAGTAAGTTGGGGTTCGGAGTGGATCGTTTTGTTCCGGGAATTTTGGCTTGCGTCCAAGTCCGGAGAGTCATTCGGGGTATCCTGGAAGTAGGAACCCCAAAAAGGAAAAGGGAAGACACAGTGCGGGTGCATAGGCCCTTATAGCAGGTAGGTGGAGGGTCTAGGCAGGTAGCAATCCTGTTACGGTCCCAGCCCCCAGAGTCTTGCCTCCGGACCCCACACGCAGTTTGGGTTCGGGGTGTAAGGTTTGGGGTTTAGGGTTTAAGGTTCAGGGTCTAGGGTTTAGGATGTAGGGTTTATAGGGTTAAGGGCTTAGGGTTTAGGATCTAGGGCGTAGGGCTTAGGATTTAAGGTTTAATTCGGGTTTAGGGTTTCTATTGTCTCGTCAGATGGTAAGACTCTCTCCCTGCAGGGTTTAGGATGTCTATCTGCCTTGAATTTCGTGGTTAGGGGGGGTCGGAGGGTTTAGGGTTTGGGTTTATTTGGCGTCATATATCCCCAATTTAAATAGGGAGACCGGGAGGGTCCTGGTGGAGTATTCCTGGACCAAATCGATTTACTTCAGGCCATAATCCCCATATGAACGTATAATCCATACGACTTAGATTTTTGCAGAGCTTTGAAAGGTTTTGGGAACGCAACGTAGGACATAATATATTCTAATGTTTGTTCTGGGCACTTTCAAAACGGACCCCTAGTTTTTGCAAGGCCCTCAGCCGTAAACCCCCCAGGCGGAGACGTTATGGGTTTGGGGTTCAGAGTTTAGGGGTTTATGGGTAAGGGACCCGGTTCCTCCACGGCAAGCACTTCTCTACGCTACTTACTTCGGCATCTGCAGGCTTAACAGACTTATGACACTGTTCGTGGACTGTCCACCTGAAATAGCGCGGCGACAAGTCAACAAAACATCATCCGGACACTAAACCCCTAAACCCTCAACCGTGTCGAGCACCAACATTAAACCCATAATCCGTTACGTTCTACCTGGACCCCAAAAGTAGGTAAAATAATAGCCCAAAACCCCTACAAAAAGCCCAAAAGACCATTATTCTACGTACCTTTGGGGGTCCGGGTATTCATCGGAATCACAGATTTCACAGCATCTCTCGTCCAGAACCTCGCGTTGCTGCTAAGGGTCCAAAGTATACACCTCTGGTTTGTTTATTCCCAACAACCTTGAAAACGGCTACTTCACCAAGGATCCCCAAGTATATGGTCATCATATACAATTCCTGAACCATAAGCCCTAATGGTGTGGATGTCAGAAACCAAGGCAAGATGAACCAGGATGGCCGTAGCGCGTGGCCTGTCTTGAGCAAAGATTAGGGTTTAGGGTCTAGGGTTTAGGGGACGCCGAATCCCCATGCTTTAGGATTTAGGGTTCACGGTAGGGTTTGGGCACGTCTAATTGGAGTACTGGAGAATCAAACAGAAAAGAACAGGAAAATCGAATGGACAAGAACAACCTGGTAAATGGGATGGACCATGGGAGTGGTGTATAGGATTTGGGGCTAGGTAAGAGAAACCAAAGACATTACCCAAAAGGTATCCTATAGTCTATGAGATTTACGTGTTTCGCAGTATACCTACCACAGTGTTTCCTTTGGGCTCAGGGATGCAGAGCGTAAGCCGCCATTTAGGGTTGAAGCTTTACCCTAGAGCCCCAAATAGCCCAAAGTCCATACCAGTTATAGACTTTAGGGCCCACCTGTGACCCCAACTACCTACAGTTTTATGGGTTACACCTACTCATTAAGGGGTAATTACTATTAAGCTGTAGGTAATTGGGGTTACAGGCAAAGTATGGAATATTTGTAGACTTGGAGCCCCAGGGTTGAGCCGGGGTGAACCTGATACCCTCCTGGTAACTAACATGGAAACCCAAAAAGGGCCCTATAAAGACTACAGTCCTTTTAAAGGGGGGCTATATGGGTTTCCATGTTAGTTTGGGGGAGTGTACTTTTTCAAGCTTCTTTAAAGATCCGTCTGGACTCTTGCGCTGTTTGCTTGAGGATGATGGGGACTGCTCAGCCAATAGTTCACCAGCCAGGAATCTTGTTCAGGGGTTTTAGGGTTTAGGATATAGGGTTTAGGATTTACGGATTAGGGTTCAAAGTTTAGGCTTTAGAGATGGATCCCTGGCGTCATCTTCACCACCTAAAATGTTTGAAGCGAGAGTCCCGTGAGTGGTACAGTAGTACCCCTGACTGCAGTAGCAGTAGGAGTAGCAGCAGCAACCCTACTTTTAGCATTTTAAAAAGAAGAGGTGGAGGCTTCCTGACAATGGCTAAACCCAAAACCCTAAGCGTGAAGCCCAACACCTAGGCCTAAACCCCAAACAAAATCAAACGAAATGATTTGGTGTCCGCACCCGCTATCCTTACAGACCTTCTGTCAGGGTCCCAGTACCCCATAATTCTATGAGCCATTATCTAAACTCTTTGAAAGGGATTATATACGAGATTATATGGGGGACTACTAAAACGGTTATTAAGGGGATACTAGGAATTTAGACTATAGCTCATATACTTGGCCCAAAGCCTGTACTACAGTTCCTGTTGCCCAAGTTCCAAATACTTAGCCCCTGGACACTTGCACGCTAAACCTTCAACCCTACACATCATTATCTCTTTATATCTATATCTATATCTATATCTTTGTCTATAGTGGATGTCCTTATCTTGGGAAACTACCATGTATATCCCCATATACAGCTACATATCCCGTTTAAAGGACCCAACCCTACATAAACCCTGACCCCTAAACCCTGAACCCTTACTATTGTGTACTTGGACCCTCAGGATTGGCTTGTCGTCAGAAAAGCTGTGCTGTCCGTTTTTGCAAAAGGTTCATGTTGACGGTTACATGCAACAGCGGGGTCATGTGGTCTGAGGAGCATTACGGCACCCAGCGGTCCATCGCAGAGTGCCTGCATTCTTGCCTGCATCCGAGAGGCCGCTCGTCTCTCCCCAGCTTACTGAGAGTGGACATAGGGCTTTCTCTGGTATCGTAGTATAGTCACTGGTATTCCCTAATCCCAGACCCCCTAAAGGATCCAAAAACTGGAACCCCCTCATAATCCCCTAGTTACCCCAATGTAGTAACGGGTTCATATTGGGGGGGTTCCATTTTTTAGATCCTTTAGGGGGTCTGGGATAGAGAGGCCATGTCATTTTATTATAGGGGGACAGTTGACTGTTGCTTACGGGACATCCGGTTTCCAAGTTGTTTGTGGATGAGAGTTTATAGAGTTTGTTGGGAATATTGGGGAGTGCCTACATTTGGTGTCCACATTGTGGGACCATACATGAAGAAAATCCCACTTTGCATGAGATGAGGTTCAAGTAAAAGGCTCACCCAGACCCTCCAGCTATACCCTCTGTTAGGACCTGACTTACAGGGCCCCCTATTGGGGTCCTTCAGCCTGATAGACCCTGCAGCGTGTACAGGGGGCTCATGATACTGTTGATGGACGAAATCCTACACCGCCTTAAGCCCCGAAAGTCCTAGGAATTACAGCAATTTCGCGGCTCTAAGTGGTGCAAGATTTCCCGCATCAACAGTAGTGGCTAGAACGGATAAAGTATCCACGGTCTGAACATGTCGAAACCTTGAGCCGTAAAACCTGCTCAGCCCTGTAACCTCGAAATCCTTAAACCCGAAGCCTTAAGCCCCCAATCTTAAACTCTAAACCCTAATATCCTTGAAGCCCTATAACATCTAAGTCCTAAACCCTAAACCTTAAACCCTGAACCCTAAACCCTAAACACTAGTATTACCCCAATGGGCCCCTCACCTCGCCGAGAGGCCGGACTGTCTGCCGCAGAGATAACCTTCGGCGAGTGCCATGGTACCGGCACCTCGCTGGGCGACCCCATCGAGGCCCGCGGTGTTTGGGTCTAGGATTTAGGATTTAGGGCCAGGGTTTAGGGTTTAGGATTTAGGGTTGTTTATGCTTTAGGGTTCAGGATTTAGGGTTAGGATTCAGGGTTTAGGGTTTAGGGCAGGGATGCCGAGGGTGGCTCCAAAGATCTTCCGAGACGTCCCAGACCCCTAATAGAGCTAGTCATTGTCATATTTCCTTTATGTTGAGTGAAAAGCCATGAAAATAGGTATTTGAGAGGTTTATATTCTAATCCTTAAGCTCTAAGCGGGCTCAATGGTTAAGGTCTACAGAAGGTTGCATGGGTTTAGGGCTTAGGGATTCATGGGACCCAGATACTGCCTATAGGTGGCCTCATAACCTCAATTACAATCCCCTCATTGGACTTGTTTAGATGACCACCTCAATGAAAAGTAGAGGTATAAGCCGTGTACAAGAAGTTATGAAGTCCCGTGGAGCTTCAATTAGCCTGCCTTGAAGGATGTGGACTTCATGGTGACTAGCCTAAGCCCAGCGGGAAGTGAAATATGCCCAAAATAGTGTCTTTCCCCCGATATGAAAAATTCCCTGCCCCCTTTATCTTAATTCTTACCGACCTTCTTGGTATGTCACAGTGGGAATATTCAATATCACGGGGTGTGTGGGGGTGGGGGGCGGCCGGGGTGGTCAACGTTAGGGGAGGAGATTGCATCTTGCTGTAGCGAGAAATGCTGACATGTCAAAGTTCTGCATCAAGCGCTTCTAGTGCTCCCTCCTGTTGGCGATTTTCCCTGTACATGCCCAAAAGCCTAAGCTGTCCAAAGAACCCTAAACCCTAATCCCTAAACCCTAATCCCTAAACCCCCTTCTGTTTTAGCAGGTAGGCTCGTCCCGCATGGTCATGGACCAAGTGCGACGCCACTTGTCTGAGAGTGAAGTCAGACCAACTCTGGTGTCTCATCAGGGTTTAGGGTTCAGGGTTTAGGGATTAGGGTTTAGGGTTTAGGGATTAGGGTTTAGGGATTAGGGTCTCATTAGGGTTTAAGGTTTTGGGCTCAGGGTTTAGGGTTGGAAGAATAGCTGTTTAGGTGGTTTGGACTATTATCTTACCTACTTGTGGGGTCCAGGTAGGAGTTATTTTTTGGGGTTTAGGGTTTAAGGTTTTGGGCTTAGGGTTTAGGGTTTAGGATGAGGGGTTTTGGGTAATTTTGCTGTTTTGGGGTTCAAGGATCCGGGGTTTAGGGTTTAGGGGTTTAGTGAAATGTAACTGGCGGCGCATAAGTCTTTCAACAGTTTGCCTTGCGTTTATGCACAGTCCCTCACTTTTATTTCGTCCTAGATTACAGGACTGTTCCATACGGGAGAATCGGGCTACCCCGACACAACCAGCCCTTTCCCCGCGCATTTGATTACGCTGCAGCCAAACGTGGAAGGAACATTCAAACCCTAAACCCTAAACCTAAACCCTTAAACCCTAAACCTAAACCCCTAAATCCTGAACCTAAACCCCTAAACCCTAAATCCTAAACCTTAGCCCTAAACCCCAAACCCTAAACCTAAACCCCCAAACCCTAAACCCTAAGCCACAGGTCATGTTCCAGTGGGTCATGGCATCCTGGGCCCCTACTTCCCTCCCCCTAATCTGTAGTTTTTAGGGCTTGAGGGTTTGGGTTTAGGATTCAGGATTTCTGGTGTATAACCCTAAGGAACTACTAGAAATATATGATTCTTAATATAGGTCTAAGGAGACTACAGAAATATTACACCCCCCATATCTAATCTTCCCATTGTAGTATATTATACAATATACGGAGAGTTTATATCAGGGGGGTGAGGGGGGTTGGTGTTAACATTAGCTGGGGAGGGCTCTCTAAGCCCTAAACTCGAAGCCCCAAACCCTAAGGCCTAAGCCCTAAACCCTAAGCCTTAAACCCTAAGCCATAAGCCCTAACCCCTAAACCTTTCCGGGGAATTGTTCACTGAAAGTGCGGACCGCGCAGAACCAAAAGCTACTGCGCAATCTGTCGCAACTCTTTTCCAAACCTACAGACACAACCACGCGGTTTAGGGTTTAGGTTTTAGGGTTTGGGGTTCAGGTTTTAGGGTTGAGGATTAAGGGTCGAAACACGTCTACATGTTCTGAAGTTCAGAAATCGATCCTCAAATCTTATAAACTACGACAACTCGAATTCCCAACATTCAGTTAAACCCCTAGCCCCGAACCTGGGCCACCTAATCCCACAACTGAAAACCCTGAACCCGAATCCCAAAACCCGAAACTCTAAACTCTAAACCCTAAACACCCTAATCCCAACTCATGCCAACCCAAAAAACCCAAATCCCTAAACCTTAATTCCTAAAACCCTAGATTTTAAACCCTAACAACCCTAAAAACCCTAAACCCACCCTAATCCCAACTCATGCCTTTGCCAAAGGAGACCAGCCCTATGTCATGGGCGCGGCCAAAAGCAACGCAGCGGGCTGAGCAGTGGGGAGTCGGTCTGATGCAGATGAGTAGTATTATTAATACGGTATATATTGGGGTTATATAGGGATTATAGGGTATATATTGGGGTTATACTCGGATAATGGAAAAGAAAATGCAAACTACTATTTAGGGTTTAGGGATTAGGGTTTTAGGGTTATAGGATATGAGTAGTATGCTATTTGGGGATATTATGGTACCCAATAATGGAGAATCAAATGGAAAAGAAAATGGAAAATGACATGGAAGCTGGGATTATATAGGGGTTAGAATTTTTATTCGGGGATACTATGGTACCCAATATAGAGTAAGATTCTATCCTCCTTTTGGGGTATAGTGTTTTATATAAGGAATATTATCCTACTAGGTTCAACCACAAAAAAACGCTACTCACATGAGCTACTGTCAAGAATAGCCTCAACAGAGGCCATTTAGAGGGTATACAGGGACATATGAGCCATAATCTAAACTCCTTAAAGGGAGGTTATATAGGGAATTATATAGGGGACTATTATAGGGGTTATTAAGGGGGATACTAGGAGTTTAGACTATAGCTCATATACAGGGTTTAGGGATTAGGGTTTGTGGTTTAGAGCTTCGGGTCGATGAGCCTCATTGGGGGACCCCTATCAGTAGACATCGGGGTCCCTCTCGGAGTTCAGTATAGTTCTGAATATAGTCCCTACCTGGACCGTGGATGTCCTTCCTTTTTTTGGGGTTCTGTCCTATAAATTCGTAGGGTATACACCAACAAAAGGTAGAACATCCAGGGTCCAGGTAATAAGGAACCCATGTCCACTAAACTATGTAGGAATTATTGCCTGTAGCTCTCATGTCCTGTGTCTTTGATCGGCTTCAGTGCCAAGACAGCGATCTTGGGTGCTAGGGCTCAGCTCCCACATGAAAGTGAATTTCGTCTCAAAAAAAGTGCATGCGAGGCTTCAAACCACAAAAAAAAACAGGGGAACAAAAACACGCAATATTGAGGAGAAAAAGCTGCATTTAGGATACACTTCTCTCCTGAAGGTTGGCTCCCAGCTTTGCTGGTTCCTTCACAGAAGGACTTTTCTCTGCACTGCAGTGTAGGTTTGTAAGGGGTCATTACTCGTAGACACCTCGGGTAATGGGGCTGTTTCGCATGTCCATCAAGTGCACTTGCACGTTATCCACGTCTGTGCGGCTGGGACTCAAATACAGGTGTGTATGGCTTGCAGACAGGCGGGGTGCAGCGTCTGTCCCTGAAACTTGAAGCCCTAAACCTACAACCCTCAACCCCACACCTTAAGAACAAACCCTAATCCTCGCCCCCAAACCCTCAGCCCTAAATCCTAAACCCAAAACCCTAAGCCCGAAAACCCTGAACCTAAGACCTGGATCCAAAGCTCTGACCCCTAAACCTGTAACCCTAAACCCTCAATCCTGAACCCTAAACCCTAAAACCCTATGTAACCTATATACCCATGATGGTAACTTAGCTTAAGTTCCTTAACCTTTACCCCTGAACCCTACACCTTTGCCCCTAACCCCTGCAAAAAGGCCTGCTGAAACCTCGCTTCGCTTGAACCCATATAGAGGCTCCTGCCATTATTGGGTTTAGGGATTTAGGTTTTAGGGGTCTAGGGTTTAGGGTATAGGGATTTATACATATGGAGTGCATAATACAGGGCCCAGTGTTTAGGGTTTAGTTTGCTCTTGTTCAATCCTTTCTGCTCTCAGGGTCGAAGTATTTAGTAATCATTTACCTGCCCAAAACCTGTCTCATAATTACTATTGCCCCAAATCACAGAACTACTTATTGGGTTCATGGACCCATAGAGATACAAGTCATCACCAAGCTTTCATAATCATAGTGTATGAGTGTATCTACCTCTCATGCCTGTCATCTTCAGGCTTTTCCATGAAACATGCCCAAACCCAAAACCCTAAACTCTGAACCCTGGGTTTAGGGTTTTTGGTTTAGGGTTTAGGGTTCTGAACCCTAAACCCTAAACCCTAAACCCAACACCCTAACGCCTGTAGCTCCAGATTGGCCACCTGGAGATCGGAGCAGGTACAGTTGGGCTGGTGCGGCTTGGTCTCAAATTCGGAATTTAGGACTTCGGGTTTAGGGTTTAGGGGGTTAGGGCTTAAGGGTTCAGAGTTTAGGGCTGTGTGCCTGGGGTCTTATTCCTAGAAGGCCAGTCATTGGGCAAGCTTCTACACGCCAGTGGCGCATGTTCAGATGAGTTATTTGCAAGATTGGTGTGGAAGCCTGAATGAACCCTAAACCCTAAACCCCTAAACCCCGGAGGTCTGGCAGACCCAAACTTCCCTCATATTCCCCAAGCGACATTCAGTTTAAGATGATGGCAGAAGTCTTTAACAGCAGCAGGTCTGAAGTCTTCCACTCAGATGTCTTTAACGCGGCTCATAAGGACAGGATCCTTAACCAAGGTAGGCGCAGAGGCATCAGTTCCCGTACTGGCTAGAAGTCTGTTCTAAGCAATATTTTCCTAGCATCTGGAACTCCCCAGACCACACCGCCTATCCACAAAGTAGATATAAACTAGTGGCTTGGCAATTGAGAGATCCTACCGTTCTTGGGAAGACGCCAAAGCGCGCTGATCTGCGCGCATGCCCCTAGCAAAAACTCTAAACCCGGTCTATGTGACTTACCCAGTAGAGGTGCCATATACCTTATGCAAGGAATCCACGACCATAATTTTGGTAGTTCTTTATGTTTTCACTTTATTTGCAAGAATCCCCAAACCTAAACCCCTACCCTGAGGCTCTAAGGGCTTATATTTTGAGGCTTTTGGTCCCAAGACTATAATATGAAAGACAGTTGGGCTATTTGGAGCCTCAGGGCTAAATTCTTTTTGGGACTAAGCTTGGACCTTAGACCCTTAACCCTTTGGGATTCCCTTATTTTCCTATTGTACGTACCTAAGGGTTAACCCTTAGTAAAGGTCCTAAGTTAATGCCTAATCCCTAAACCCTAAAACCCTAAGACCCTAATCCCTAAACCCTATGAATACCTAAGGCTTCACCCTTTATAGGGGTCCGAAGTGCCACGTAGAACTCTACTGGATCTACGACAAACTCCAAAAAGTATGTGAAATAATAGCCCTAAACCCATCATAACAGCCTTAAGGGCCATTATTTAACATACTTTTTGGGTCCAGGTAATGGCTTATGCACTCAGCGTTTAGAGTTTTTCAATTTAGGGTGCTTAGGCTCAAACCTTGCGCGTTTGAGTTTCTGGTTTAGGGTTTAGGGGTTTAGAGTTTAGGGGTTTAGGGTTTAGGGTTTAAGTTGCCACATGAGCCATTTAGGCATCAAGCACATAGGCAGGGTTTACTGAGTGGGTGCAGTATCCAACCTGTAAGCTTGCAGTGACAAGGAACGGTTTCGACTCCCAAGCCGGAGGGGTGACAGAATCAGAGAAAAAATATGAGTCAGCACACGCGCCTGCCTTCACAATAGCTCTGTCGGAACTGGTCACGGAGTTGTCCCATACCGCCGAACGCGATCCCACTTTGTTGGAAGGCCTTCTCAAAGTCTGTGACGAGTTCCCTATTCCTCACAGACACTCATTGCCCGTACATATCAACTCTGCCAAAGCCACACTTCGTGATGTACTCGGCCCGCTCTTGCCAGAAACGATGCGACCGGTTCCTGTTCCTTGCGACACTTGTATTCTCCGTGGGGGGATGCCTGGCATGCCGGTGTGATTAAGGAACCCCGTGCTGCTACTGATGCCCAAGTGCCGATGTCGTCCTCGGAGACTCTGTGGTCTGGTCGAGAACAAGTTACTCCGGTAGGGTTTGGGGTCCAAACTTAAAGCAACCTCCTGAACATTTGCCCCCAAAGACTGCCCTAAACCCCTAAACCATAAACCCCAGAATCCCTAAATACCCACATGACATGATGTGCGCGTATTCATCCTGTCCCAAACGCCAAAGAATGCCAGCGCGCCTCAACAGAACGCCTAAACCTTAAACCCTACACACTAAGCCCCGTTCAAGATTTTGAAGAAGCAGTACGGTTGATGGACAAAGTCATGCATCACTCTAGTATGAGGGTTGCCTAAAAACCCTTCGCGGTTTAGGGCTTAGGGTTTTCGACTACCCAAACCCCGAAAGTATGTGGAATAATAGCCCTAAACCCATAATAGGGCCATTATTTAACATACTTTTGGGGTCCAGGTATTTATGTAATTTTGTGTATAAGCACAGCAAGTCAAACCAAGTAAAGCACAAGTCGTCCGAAGGGGGGAGCCCCTAGAAGCAGGATTATATTCAATTAGGCGTAGAAGAGCGGGACCCATCATGAATTGCAAGCATTGCATTCTTCTATGCCCAGCTCCTGAACTCGAGACCTTCGGCTAGCGCATTCCAGCAAGGAAGCTCATCTACACCATGAACACCACAATCCTGCTGCCCAACTGCCACATGTACAAGGAGAATGAGCCTCTTGGTTACGCTGTGGGGCTTCTCAATAACTACTGAGTTTGAAAGCCTCAACCTGCAACAATGAAGGCACCCACTTAACCCCCTCCCCCTATTAGATAGTGCCCTTATGGTACAAAATAAATAGTTGTTAGAAAATGTTGTATTCAAGGAGTGGGGGGGAGTTTGATATTAGGGGAGGAGATTGCATGGAACCCTGCCCTTTCGTTAGCGTGCCAGTCTAATACTAATTATTTAGGCAGGTGTTATTAATGAGGGCAGCTTGTTGTACTCGAACCTCAAACAGGTGGCTTGTGCGCGGCTCACTTGCCCAATCCTTCTGGAGGCGCTTTCAACAAACTCGTGCAGACAATCCTTGGCAGTGCTGTTCAGAAACAACAGTTCAACAGGGTTTAGGGTTTAGGGTTTCGGGTTTAGGGCCTGGGGCTGTTGGTGTCACATCCTATTTGATCATAAAGCAACACAGAGGCTTGCCTCACATTTGCGGACACTCCAGATCCCCATCAAGTCGCCACCTAGACCTCCCAAATATCCATACTCTTATCTGTTCTTAGTAGGGAATCTGGGAGTATATTACATAGGGATGACATTCCCTTAGTTCCTACTAAGAACCAGTAGGTAGGTATAGTTAGTACATCCATTATTTTGGAGTTAAGGGCCAGTACTGTTGTAGGTTCCAGAACAAGAGCTCTACATACTGTCATGATGATTATGGGACTCCCAAAAAAGTGCACGTGATTTTGGAAGGACTGTATTCTGGGTATTTGGGAACTCTGAACCTTAACCCTAAACCTTAAACCCTGAACCCTTAACCTTTGCCTTCTCAACGCTAGCCCAGGGATCATGGGTTCAACTAGTACCCCCTCTATACAACCCCCCCCTAGCATCCCCCTTAAGGTCATTTAGGGATACTTAGGTTTAATTTAGGTTAATTAAGTGGGGAACCTAGGAGGGGTACTATAGAGGGGGGTACTAGTTGAACCCATGAAAGGACTCAGGCTCCGGAGGGCAGCACAGCAGGTTTAGGGTTCATGGATCCCAGTGGAGGAAAAGTGCAGGGTCTTCAGCTGCGTAGGCCAAACCCTGAAATGAACCCCAAACCCTAAGCCCTAGACCCTGAGCCCCTCAACCCTAAACTCTGAACCATATAAACCCTGAACCCCAAACCCTTAAACCCGAAATCCTAGGCACTTTTCCACTGCTGGCTTCCCGCTGCATCTTGCCTCCGCAGCAGGGACGGAATTTATCCCCAGCCCCTGCTCCCAGGATGATGAGACAGAACCCAAACAGGGTTGGAGGGTTTACGGGGGTTGGGTTTCGGGTTTAGGGTTCTGTAGGGTTTAGGGGTTCAGGGGTTAGGGGTTCAGGGGTTAGGGGTTCAGGGGTTAATCCGTTCTCTTGATTAATAAGGCCCCCCCCATGTTAATAGAAACGCCTGGTTATATCAGGGCCCCAGATGCCAGAAGGAGATTTCAATTGTTTTGTTTTACACAGGGGGCTTTCGGCCCAAAACCTGCCTCCGGCTTTAAAGTAGTTTTTGACCCCCTATTTTGGCCCGAAGAATTTTCTTAAATAAGAGAGGCTTTATTAATCAAGAGCACGGATTAGGGGTTATATGGGGATAATGGAAAAGCAAATGGAAACTAATATAATGGGTTTTAAGGGGTTGAGGGTTAGGGCCACTTTAAGTATATATCATACGGGGTATATGGGGATTTTATCACCCAAAGCCATATTCTATCTACTTGTGGGGGACTTCAGGGATAAAGGGGGTGGGGTTTGTAGGGTTTAGGGGTAAAGGGTTACACCCCATGATGCCATAATCCTCAGGGAGCCTTTCAGACTATAAAACGCTCCCCACCCTGCATATTGAAGAGGTGCTTCAGGGAAAACCAGTTTTGATATTAATATTAGGGTTTAGGGTTTTTTTGCTGATTGCCATAGCTACAGTACATAATTGCTTTGGCTTATTGGTTTTCGCTTGCATGCTAGGTTCAATTGGCAGAGATAGGCTTGCGTGTTGTAAGCCTTGTTCCCTAAACCCTAAACTAAAGCCTATGCCCCCAACCTTGAACCCGAAGCACCCTAAGCTATAAATACCTAAGCCCCAAGCCCTAATGTTTCAAGTTGATTTAAGTGGCCACTGAACTTGCGTGGAGATGCTGTTCCACTTCTTTCACGCATAGAACACGACAATGCAGAAAGACGAGGGCTATGGATGCCTCCGCCACCCGAAGGGAAAACATGAGCTATAGTCTAAACTCCCAGCATTCCCCTTAACAACCCCTGTCATAGTCCCTATATAACACTCTTTAAGGAGTTTAGCTTTTGCCTCAAATGCTAGTCCAAGCTTCCAAAGCGACAAAACACATTGAGTTAAGAAATTATGTCGTCCGATGACTGATGGGCTTCCAACTCATTAGCAGAAACAGCTGTGCCATAAATGCTTTTGCTATGCAAGAAAATTAAATTTGTAACGAGATTCTGGAAAGGCAAAACAAAATTGTGTTTTGATCGCCGCTGCGCCACCCATTGTAGATGATGGTTCCAGTTCTTTTGCAGAAGCAGTTGTGCCATGAATATCTTTGGCAAGCAAGACGAACAAGTCATTATGTAACCAGGGCAATTTGAAGCTATCTCACCCGACCTCACCCTAAATGAGGAATATTAGCAAACTGCCCTCAATTGGGACTTGAAATTCTTCTAAATGACTCTGAGCAACTGCAGTTTACCCCAAACCCTAAACCCTAAAGCCCTAAACCCCTAAACCCCTAAACCCTAAACCCCTAAACCCCTAAACCCTGAACCCCTAAACCCCTAAACCCTAAATTTGTCCCTCAAAAGGGCCTTGGCAGCGCTTCGTAGCTTGTCATCCCAAGTTGCTTCTGGGTTATAACTTAGACGTAGGGTTTAGGGTTTTAGGGGTTTAGGGGTTTAGGGGTTTAGGGGTTTAGGGTTTAGGGGTTTAGGGTTTAGGGGTTTAGAGGTTTAGGGTTTAGGGTTTAGGGGTTTAGGGTTTTAGGTTCCCCAGTAATGATGACTATAGGGGATAATAGCGATTATACTAGGGTCCTCTTTAATTGCTATTTTAGTCGCTATTACAGGGTGGGGGGGTCCACCTAAGCTATAACCTGGGTTTAGGGTTTAGGGTTTAGGGATCAGCAAATTCAAAAACAGAGCAACAACATTGTTTGGGGTTTAGGGTTTAGGGTTTGCAAATCGCTGCCATGAAGGGGATCCCTCATTCTTGTGAATTTTGGGGAGAGGCGTGCTAGGTGCGCGGCGTGTTTTGCGGGTCGCGCATATTTGAAGGAGAGATGGTTATCATTTTACGGCATTTTCAGGGTTTCCACCGGAGAGTCAAAGGGGCTTCCTTGCGCTCGTATCAGGAAAGCCCAAGAATAGACTGGCAGAAGACCCTTGCCACAGACACCCCTGAAGCTTACGAGTGCTTGAGGGGGAGTGGGGGAAGGGACTTACGACCCTTATATTCCCCTTAAGTAGTTATAGGGGGTTAGGGGCTATATAGAGATAATGGAAAAACATGGAAACTACTTTAATGAATTCTAAGGGGTTTAGGGCTTAGGCTAGGGGCCCCTTAAGTAGATAGAATAATGGGGTACATGGGGATGCTAATTATACCCAAAGCGATATTCTATCTACTTACGGGGGACTGTATTACAGTGGTCCACCCCCCGACTCCCTTTGTTAAGCACCGGTAAGGAAGAGAAAATGCTCAGGAGTGCTTCATGCACGACAATGCCTCCAACATCGGCGGAGTGTCCAGCCACTGCTGTTGCATGAAGTGCAGTCTTGCGGCTATGCTATCTATGCTGTCTATGCTCTCCTAATTCGTTTGCAGCCTATCTTTACGTGTGCGGGTCTGTTGAGCAACCACCTGCTGAGCAGAAGTGCAGAGCATTGCGACATGCTCTCTAAACGTGGGCAGGTCAAACCGGGCAACACACACAAGATTTCACCAAGTAAGATCTTAAAGTTTCTTTGAAATTTCAATAAAGACTATATACACTAGTCCTTGGGACTAAGCCTCTTGAAGATCCCTGTATCATCCGGTTTCCATATTGTTTCCATGTTCTTTTCCGTGTGGTTCTCCCTTTGGGGTAACGTCATTCAAACCTGTGTGATTTTTTCAACATACATATACGTCCTGCATACCAAGTAATATACCTGCTTAAGCCCTAAACCTTGGAACCATTGAATTGAGGCTTTGGCTTTGGAGGCACAAACGCCCGCATGGAGCTGTGGTGTCAGAGGCTTCTCTTGGAAGGGCTGGAGGGTTTAGGGTTTTGGACTAAGAGTCAGGGGCTTAGGGTTTCAAATTTTCAGTCTATCACTAGCTGCTGCATTGGGCCCTGAAGTCCATAAGTAGTACCTACCTAGACCCTCCCATGTAGTCCCTTTTGGTAGTCCTATAATAAGAGTCCTAACCAAAAAATCACACCAAACCCAAAAAGGAAGTACATTGGGGGGGTCAAGGTACTTTGGGCTAGGTGTATGTCTAGGGTGGAACGGGGTAGCCCACGGGTAGAAGTCTGTCAGTCTGCTTGGAGTGGCAAGTTTCTTGTGATTTGATGTGTGAGGAGGGGTTTACCTGACAGACTCCACGTAGCCCAACGTAGGTAATATTTGTACAGCGTAGTTTTTTAAGTTTTAGTAGGGCCCAGAGTATGGAATATTCATAGACTTGGAGCTCCAGCTTTCCAGAATCCAAGCTTGTCAAAACGTTCCATGCCAAAACAGTAGTGCTGATACTGCCGTAGCAATGCCCATGCCACTCACACCAAAAAAGGGCTAAGAATCCGAAATGCGTGGACCTA
Source organism: Symbiodinium pilosum (assembly GCA_905231905.1). Taxonomy (NCBI): domain Eukaryota; class Dinophyceae; order Suessiales; family Symbiodiniaceae; genus Symbiodinium; species Symbiodinium pilosum. The sequence goes on along the minus strand of CAJNIZ010003602.1, from coordinate 4,079 downwards.
AACCTTAAACCTGTATGATATTACTGTTGGCGGCCTGAACACTTCCATTCACGAACCCATCCGTAGTGTCAGCAGTCCAAATCTTGTAGTAGCCTAGGGTTTAGGGTTTATGGTTTAGGGGCTTAGGGTTTAGGGTTAATTACCAACATTATCCCTAAGGGTCCAAGTAGCTAGTAATCATACACTTCCTCAACGCCTGTACGGTAATTGCTATTACCCAAATCCCAAGTACCTAATTATTGGGTACATGGACCCTGTGGGTATGGGCCAAAGACTCCTTGTAGATTTATAGTAGAGGTTACTTCGATGACCACAAGATGATATTTGTAATTGTCAAGGTCCGTACTCCCTATGAACCCCTACCTAGACCCTCCAATGTAGTTCCTTTTTGGGTTTGGTATGGTTTTTTGGTTAGGACTCATATTAGGACTACGAAAAAGGTATTACATTCGAGGGTCCAGGCATACCCTGAACCCAGCTTCCATTGAACAATCCATGGTCTACTTGGTTCTCCATTACTGGGGGTAATGTGCCAAAGCACTAAAGTCCTCAAACCCTGAGTTCTAGTAAGGAATATTCCCCTAAACCCTAAACCCCGACCTCAAAATCAGAACAACCATGGTCCTAGACCCCTAAAAGTAGCAGAGCAGGCTTTGGGTCTGCATACTTTGCTGGACCAATGATAGGGTTTATGGTTTAGGGTTTAGGGATACTTTTAAGGGGGATTGCTTATAGTTATGTAGAGGGATCCTTCTTTCTTCCTGTTGTCCACGCTTTACTCCAGGACATCCTACCCAACTGTCGTAACTTCTTTGTTTACGTTACTCTCCCCAGCCCTCCGAGCCCCCGACTATTTCCGGCTGACTTCCGAGCTGAGTTTCCTAGGTCCCCCAGTGGTACCCTTGTTCCCTTTTCATTTGCGGATCTCCTTATAAAAGCTGAATATTCGGAAAAAGGGTACCCTTATTATTTAGGGGGTTACTGGGGAACCTAGGTTTCACCAGTTCTTCTGTTGCAGCGGCTGTCAACGCATATGGGGTGAGGGGGGGCAGTCGGTACGGACTAGACCGAGCCCTTTTTCTTCCCAGGGTATGTGGGCGAAGTGTAGGAGTCCTGGTACAGACAGAGGTTAGGTCAATCCCCTGTACAGAAGTATAGCCCCTAAATATGGAGTCAATAGGGCTTTGAGATACCTACCATAGTTCCTTGTGGCACCCATTTCCGGGTGGGGGATTGACCCCTAAACCCTAAACCCTAAACCCCAAATCCCTAAACCCATAAATCGTAAACCCTAAATCGTAAACTGTTTACCCATAAACCCTAAATCCTAAGCCCTTTACTTATGTTATGGATAATTCCCAACAAGGAATCCCACCTTCTGCAGGAAGCCCTTCTCGACTTCTACGGGCCTACGGCCGGTTGCGGCGAAGGCGCTGATTTCAGTGAGGAGCTGCCGGGGACCCAGTGGCATCGTTTGGGCTTCAGCGCTTTTGGCTTTAGGACTTAGGGGTTTAGGGCTCTAGGTTTTAAGGCTCTATGGCTTAGGACTTTAGGGTTTATGGCTCTAGGCTTCAGGCTTTAGGTTTAGGGTTTAGGGCTTAGGGGTTTAGGGGTTTAGGGGTTTTTGGTCCAGGGAGAAGTGGAGACTCCAAAGTTGAATCAGGCTTGTGAAGGGATCTATGTCAGGGTTTAGGGTTTAGGGTCTTGGGTCTAGGGTTTAGGGTTTAGTTTGGGGTACTTACCAATCAATTCCACAGTGTCCGTGTAGCTCTCGTCTAAACTCCCTAAACGGGGGTTAGATGGGGGAGTATAGGGACTACTATAGGGTTTTTTAAGGGGAATACTTGGAGCTTAGACTATAGCTCATACAATGGTATGTACTTGGGCCTTAAAGTAGTTATATGGGACCCTGGGTATACATTATATCTCTACCCTAAGCCCTAAACCCTTTTGCGCCCTAAGTAGATAGCATGTGGGGATTGGTCTAAATTCCCTATAATACGGGGTCCTATATTTGGGTTCCCATTATAATACGGGGCCCCATATCAATTTCCCCCATTTTGGGAACAGTAATTTAGGGAAACTACCATGTACCTGCATGGACCCTTTGGGAGTGTGCCCTTGCACAAGGAAGCCGAACCAGCTTATGAGACCCTCAATCATTAAGAGTTTACGTTTAGAGTTTATAGAGTTTAGGGGTTAAGGGTGTGGGGTGTCTTGTTTAGGATTCAGGTTTGGTGTTTTGTTTAGGACCCGGGTTTAGGGTTTTAGGGTTTAGGTTTTACGGTGTTCAACCCTCAATTATGTACAGATTAGGGTTTAGAGTTTATAGAGTTGAGGGATCTAGAGTTTAGGGCTTATGGTTTTCAACCCTCAATCATGTACAGATTAGGGTTTAGTTTTTTTTTTTAGGGGCTTATGGTTTAGGGTTTGTGGCATTCAATCTCAGCAAAGACCATGATTGGGGTTTGAGGGTCCCTAATGCGGTGGATATCTAAAACAATGCATGACCCTCAGTACCTTATAGCTTGGATTTTTTTTTGTACTATAGTATAGTAAGGTCATGCAGTACTTGTGGTTTCAAGGGTAGTGGTTACTTAGGCCATAAAAGACCGTACTTGAAGGGTCTGGAGACTTAATACTTATAGTCACCCTGGCATGCACGAAGCCATACTTGGGAGAGGGGGAATGATGCAATTTTGCTCTAAGCGCCAAACTCTACACCCTCAAACCTAAATCAGTACAAAAGCAGAGCCAAGACTGTCAATCAACGTGGTCTAGCGCTTGGGGCTAGGGTTGGGGGTTTCAGGTTTAGAGCTGAGGACTTACGGGTTACGGGTTGCAAGGCTACCCGCCCTGCAAACCCAAAGGGTCCATGCAACTACATACGGAGGATATTGGAAATCCCGCATGACCTTAAGTGCCGTATCCCTTGGGAAGTATAGTGCTGCGGTATATTAAGGTCATGCAGGATTTCTAGTATCCACAGAAATTTACCCTTGTGCCACAAAGTACTTATGCGGGAAGCCCTTTGGGCCTTAGGAATATACTATATAGCTACATGAACCCTTTGGGAAAAGATCCCCCCCACCCCCCAAGATGCAGAACCCTATCAGGCCTGATTAAGCCCTATATCATCCTCATTGGCCCCTCAGACCCTGAACGTGTTACTTTTTGGGGCGGATGGCACGTTTATAGCCCGATGTTTGCGTTGGACTTAGGCCCAGAATCCATGTTAAACCCTAGGGTTTAGGGTCTAGAGTTCAGGGTTAAACCCTAAACCTCTTTGTCATGGCATTCTCCATACCTCTTCTTCAATAGGTACTTATTCCCTAGAGGCCGGAACCCTAAACCCTACATAATGCCTAGGTTCCCCAGTAATACCTTTTTCCTTTTTTATTTGGGGGTCTCCTCAGGGTTTATGGTTTCGGGTTTAGGGTTAAAGGTAGTCAAACTCAATGTCAGGAAAAAGGGTACCCTTTAATGGGTTACTGGGGAACCTAGATGCCTGTCTCCCCTCAACCGGGATCTGCAAAACCGTCTCAACCCTAAAACCCTAAAGCCCTCAACCCGGAATCTTGAAACCCATTTGAGCTATCGTCCAAACTCCTGGTATTCCCCTTAAGAATTCCTAGAATACTCTCCTATACAACCCCCCTTTAAGGAGTTTAGACTATGGCTCATTTGAGTAGTATTTAATTTTGAGGGGGTACTATGGTACCCATCATAGAGTAAGATTCTATCCTTCTTTTGGGGTATAGTATTTTATATGAGGAATATAATCTTACTGGGTTTAAGCACCGAAAACCCTAAATCCTGAACCTTAAACCCTAATCCCTAAACCCTAAACCCTGTAGTTTCCATTTTCTTTTCCATTATCCCAATATATCCCCTATATAACCCCGAATATAAACCTTCTGGGTTCAGCCACAAAAAAAACCTAAACCTTAAACCTTAAACCCTGAAGCCTAAACCCTAAACCTTAAACCCTAAACCCTAAACCCTAAATCCTAAACCCCTAAACCCTAAATCCTAAACCCTAAACCCCTAAACCCCCTAAACCCCCTTTAAGGAGATTA